>JAPYZM010001024.1:0-12516 GCA_030522845.1 Psyttalia concolor
AAATCCAAGCCTGGTAATTACTTAGTAAGACGACGGTACCAAGCGTGGATGAAGCTAGGACTACCAGAGTCTGGCAACCCGTGGCTTATCCACGCTTGGCCCGTTTGTGAAGCTTGGGAATGCGTACCTGGGACTATACTATATTCTGATTCCCATGAAACCATCGAGAGGTTCTCTTTTTTTTGTTTTATAAACAAAATCATTACACATTCTTGAACTTGTACAAAAATTGAGATATCAAATTGTTCATTTCAATGAATAATTAGCGGTGTTCTCAGATACTCTTGAATTAAGTTGACAAGTTTCATCTCATACTCAGCCAACTTTTGCTTTTCGATAATTCAAAGATTAAGGTCAACTTGTTAGTATCATTTCAAAACTTTGGATATCCTGGAGAAAGAAACACAGTCAAAACGACTATTTTACTCGGATGAAAAAATTTAATGAATAATTTTTCTGAATCTGCTAGGAAATTCTATTAAAATTGTATGGAAATGTTACAGGATTTCTGGAAGGTTTCTAGAATCTCTTCGGATTTAGTCAACAATTTAACGTATTATTTGCCGATTTCTGTTGGATATTTTATAGCAAACATTCTATAAATTCAGAATATCCATTACATTTTTATATCTACTAGCGCCGTTGCGGCCGCTCCGTTGATGCTTTTTTTGTTGTGCTATTTTCTTTTTATTGTTTTTCCAGTAGCATTTCTCCATTAATGAATTTTTTCGTATCGTTCTATTATATGTCAAAATAAATTAAATCATTATGCATTTTTATTAGGTTATCACTCAGTCAATTACAGCAAAAATTTGGTTTTGTTCATTTCGAAAAAGAAACCAAGCACAGAAATTTTCAAGTTGATAACTTTAATGGCTTCCAAAATCGTATGAATAAATTTACACCCCTTTCAACCCTTCACGGCTTGATTTTCAAAGAGAAAAATTTGGATTTGTTCGTTTCGAATATGAAGCCTTTGTGGAAATTTTCAAGTCTCCCACTTCAACAACTTTCAAAACCAGCCAAAAAAATATGCAACCCCTGTCACTCCCTCAGTGGGTGAATTTTAACATCACACACGCCTCACCCCTTCAAGTATCAAATTTATCTAATGGATTTATAATCCGCGAAATGAACATTCATTTCAATAGACGTGCGGAGTCATTTAGCTATATTTCTTGTCAATTTTGAAAAAAGAAGATTTGAATTTCGCGCCCGTTTCCCTTCGAGTTCAACTTCTAGAGCCTTCGATTCGACTTTCATGACATCGATTAGCATTCGAGTTTTCATTCGAGTGCAATTCGAGTGCTCATTCGAGATTCCCGATGCCTCTCTTTTATTATTTTATATAATATAATATATATATCTATCTATCTATACGTTGGCGATCAATGTTCAGCTGCGCCATCACTAGCACACACTTCCTAATATATATATATATATATATATTTCTATTAAAATTCTGGAGCCAATTTTATTGAATATTTTGCACTTGCATTCTTTTCAGTGGATAAATATTTAGAAAATGTGAACTTGACATTTCTAATAATGGTAAAATTCAAACAGAAATTTCAAATATATAAATAATTTCCCATAGATAGCATTTTTGATGGGATTCTAATCGAAAGCCTATTGTAATCTTCTGAATAACGCCACAGACGTATTCAAGAATTTCAATAGAATTTCATAGTGAATTTGTTATGGTTTTCTATAAAATTTTGGTATATGTGCAATATTTCAGGCAGATCTTACATTAGTGTTGCCATTTCACTCGATCACTTCTGAATTTTTCGAATTCATCACTTCTCGTGGTGATTGTTACGAGAGATTTTGACATATGAGACGTGAAATTTAAAAAAAAGATGAAAGTTTAGTAATGGTACTTTGACGTCACCAACAACAAATTATCCAAATTCGGTGTCTCAATTGTTATTAGTTCTTTTATGCTCATAATAAATATCTTTATATTAAATTGCGGGCGTTGCAATAGTTGACAAAAGACGCTACAAAAATGAACGAAGACGGGGATATTCCGTACTGCTTATCACTTTTCCTCGGCTGGGGATTGGAACGGGCTCCTGTCCAAACTCGAAAAAGTGAAAATCACTACGGAAAAATATTGTTTCTGGGCTGTTGTTATAGGGTATTTCTACTCGCGTGAAGATTGGCGCGGCGAGGCGAGTCAAATTTACTTGCAAATGGTATACTGAAATTGTGTAATATAATGTTGGTTGTAATATATTTAGTATAAAATGGGGCTGTAGATTAATTTATCGAAACCATATATCAAGACTTTCTACAGTAGTGATCGGTATGCATAAAGCTAATTGGTTAATTTTAAGATTTTTGAGACGCTCTGAACACCCAGAATTCCAATTCAGAAGACGAGTTTTCTGTACCATAATACTTCCTGTATTTAATCTTTACATTACTCGACGACTCGAAAATCATCGTGATATTCATCGCACTTCTTTCCATTTGTGAATGTGTTTATTAAAGTGATTTCTGACTCTTGTGATTACAGAAAATATGAAGAACTATCTTGGGACCAACGGAGAGACTCAGGAACATAAACACAAAATCCTAGGTTTCATTATGTCGCAGTACTACGAGTTATCAGAGTCACACCAACGAGTAAAAATCAGTACCGTAAAAATGGTTACCGTCAGAAGGGACGGTGTGGCCCAATATTGACAAATAATTGAAATGGAAATCAGTATATGTTCAGATAGCTCAGATAGGAAGAGCACCCGACTGGTAATCGGAAGGTCCCGGGTTCGATTCCCGGTCTGAAATTGAGATGGAATTCCCACCTACCAAAAATCCTTCCCGCCCATTATTTCCAATGACCTACCTTGAAAATGTGGAACGCATTCCCCTTCCTAATTCCGAACCGTTGTAAAAACCATACCCGTTTTTACAGGGGTATGCGTTGAAGAGCAATTCGGATCCCGAGTATACGTTGGTCAGATTTTCGAGCTATCTGGTCCTGGTGAATGGCCTTGAAAAGGGTATCCGAAAACAAGCACAGCAGATATTCTTGCTACAGGTTCATGAGCTTCAAATATTTCGGTTTATATAATTCGAAACATGATTATCTATCAATCTAGAGTTAGTAATAACCCAGATACTGGAGAGAATCGGAGATCTCTTTGCGTTGGATCAGCCAGCCCCACAGCCCCATTAGTACCGCACAAGAATTACAGAGAGGTTTTGACTGACATTCGCATAAAAGTTGTAAGAGTACAAGTAGTTGGTACCTATTTGCCGGACTTAATGGGACGGTGGAAGTTCCATGCCACTGAAGAAATGGCCGAGTAATTATATAGTAAAATACGGGTATCCAGGATTGGTAGCTATGAGGTTGGGTCACCGCTCAATCAGTCGCGAGACATACATAGGCATGACTACAGAGATCTCCTATCAGATGCACCTCAGGTAATGCAAAAGCACGACGTAGAGATGTCGTGTGACATGACTTGTTGGATGAGGCCACTAAATCAGCTTTTGCTAGGAAAGCGGTGAGGAATGTTCAGGCTCAGCAGTGGAAGTGTCCATTATATGATGCTTGGAGGCACATCGAGTCCACAACTATCATGGGAGCTCCATGACACGCGTATACATGCCCAGCATTGACGTTTAGGTTCCTGAAGGTTTCGGTGGTAAAGGTACATGCAGCAATTGTGGCTATGATTAGGCCCTTAGGGGAAATTTTAGGAGAAGTAGACATCTTCTCAGGTGATCGTAGATTGCATATGCTTAGAACACACGATGAAGCATGATTATGTTGTTTATTATATCCTCAAGATGATCCTGGATGTAATGAAGTCTCCAGTTCATATCAGAGTGAGGCTAGGCTTGGAGAGTGATGGGCTGGCAGTCGATCGCGTGATGCTCGGAAGCAACCGGTAATCGGGATGGAGGGTAAGGACATTTTGATCAGATTAGGGGACTTCTGCCTATGCGACTGTCAACTTTCCCACAATCGGTTCGGATTTCCTATTTAACAAACCGAGTCTAAGGGAGTGATCCTGGTAGAGGTTATGTTGACATACCTGCCAAGAAACTTCAAATAGGAAAGGTTGAAGTGGGAGAAGTGGGTATAAGATCAATTTAGAAAATAATGTAACGTCCGCTGATTTCGACGAGGTCACGGGAGCAAGGAATCCGATTTACCAAGACCTTCAGATCTGGAACTCTTTTGAACGTGATTGCATTAGGCTATTTTAAGCAAGTGCTCCCAGAAAATTGACAACCTTATAAAATCAGTTTTGTTTATAAAGAGATACTTCTATACTTCTTATACGTCAATTAAGAACCACCCCAAAGTTTTCACAATTTCCAGTGATTAATATTAAAAAATTAGTGGTTAGTAAGAGACATGGAAGTTCATTCGTGGCTCGCGTCAAACGATAACATTTAACCCGGTGCTCAGTACGGTTTAACAACTCTCCTTGTGTCTTGCGTTCGTGAAATAGTTTTGTACGTAGTAAGAGGTGGGTACAAATTTCTCACGTCTACTGGAGCTTCAACCCAGTTTGCACTCCAGCCCTTTAGCCCTTGAAAATGCTTACCATGCAATATTGAAATTGTTGTTACTACTAAATCTTTAGCTAGGTATTCTCGTTAGTATAATTATTCGAAGCGTTAAAGTTAAATTCAGTATTATTAAAATACCATTTGTTACATTACGTCGAGAATTTTCTTTTATTGAATCTTGAAGGGAATTATTGATAAACCTGTACTTCATGGTTCTTACAACTTATTTGAATGACGAAATCAAAATTAAACGGAGAAGGCTAAGTGTCTTCTATCTTTCTAGAGATTCTAGGAAGGTCCTGAAAATATGACCTCTCTATCAAACAATAACAAGTGAAGAAAACTAAAAATTAGAAGCAGATATTAATAAACTCAAAATTTGTTTTCTCGGTAAATCAAAGTATTTGCTACCATCAAATGATAGCTTAAGTATTGAAGTTGTAGTAATTTGAACAACGAGAAGAATTAGCGATCCTAATTACATTTTATTTATGACATCTATTACTTTAGAGGATGATCATGTCAGTCATGTTTTTAAATGAACCTCCTTAGCAATTACCAAATTAAAAAGAACAAATATGACTGTCATTAGTGAAACGTAATCAAAACCACCGGCCAATGATTCAGTAGGAGAAATATGATTCCGACGAATCAATTACTTCATTCTACTGAATTGTTCTTAAGCATCGTTTTTCTAATAGAAGAATTAGTATCACATTGAGTTCTTTACGAAAACTTTTTCTCTAATGAACTCAACCATTTTTTAAATTTTTTCTTATGTTTCCGAATAAATTGAATACCAAAAACTAGTGATCATCAATTCTCCCCATTTGTTCTTCTAGATGAAATCATATAATGGGACAAAATACTCCATGAGAAATAACATTTACTCTTTTATACATTGCCATTTTTCTCCGATATTTTCTACCGCTTTGTGGTCGAAAACTTTGGAAAGGAAAAAGGAAAAATCATGCAAGTTTTCTCCCTGATATACGCAATTGTGAAAATAGGAATGTACTTTACGACATAGGATAGAGATCGAGAAAGTTTATAATCGAAGCGAAATTGGTCGTCGATTCGTATGTACCGGTACGTACGTTACGGGACTGTGGGTTAGATATCCTCCTACCTTCAAACTCTCTGTGAAAACGTATAATACTATATAGACTATGTAGAAGTGGGCACGGCGGTTACCGCTTTGACAGTTCGCACAGTTCGAAATCCAATAAAAAGCTAATTGAATCTGTGACACCACCTGACTTCACTAATGAAATTTCAAAGTACCAATTTCACGTTACCCCGTTCTCGGCCTACCTGTTTCGACACGCGCTCGTGACCCCAGGGCTATACTCACCCGTTCACCCTCCCAAACCCTCCATCACTTCAATAGTAATACCCTCGGATGGGCTCGGACAAATTTTCGTAAATTGGAACAAAGCGATTTGACGAAAATAAAATTTCGTCTGTTTTGCATGATTTTTTTGGCCTTTTCTTCCTTTTCTCAGGGGATTTCCTATAATAGAATGGGGGTAGGTATATCGTATTGCTCGCTTACACATCTTTTCATATCATTTAAACAAATATTAATATTTTTAAATCGGGTTTGGACACTATCAAAATACAAGTGTCAGAAAATATAATGGGTATGAATTTGTTGGGTGTTTACATGAGGTGAACAGGATATTGGACAAAAAAACATCAAAAGACAGGGTGTCAGAGGCGTTTATCTTGTTAGTACGATCACCCGAATTTCCATTGGTTTTAGCTCAGTTTCGTGTGGAACGACCGATTGATGATCGAGGTTCCAGAAGTCTGTCCATAGTGCCACGATTAGTGTACATAAAATCCAATTTCTGTTTTTTTTTGTGAACATTGTGAAAATCCAGTGTCCCTCCCTCACCAGAATAAGATCTGTGATTTCTTACTAAATTAAATCCAAGAGATACTTCTATACCACCATGGAGAGGTCTATTCGTGAAGATTTTTATCTCCATTTGAAATTTTATTGTTCTATTTTTTATGCGTGACAAAAAATAGCATGTATCATACGATCCGTACCGTCGGTTACTGATTCTTGTGAGTTAGCTCCACATGGTGGTAGTACGTTAGGGAAATCGGCGCCTCGTTCCCGACCTTACCACCTCCTCGTTAGTCCTAGCTTGACACTCAGCACTAGCTTCCGATTACGGACCTAACGACACAAATAGCTATTTCGTACTTAGCACATCTTCTTTGTCCGCTTAAAGTATAGTTTTTTTTCATACTGTATAATGGTAAGTTGGGGACTAACGATCGTAAACAAAATATGTAGGATACCAATTTGGGCTGTTGACGAATTCAGGTTTCTGACTGGACACCTTGTCCCGAGACGTTGCTCCTATGATTTTTCTATACATAACTCTCGGTTTTTGGAAAAAATCGAAGGAAGAAATTTCATTCGAAATACTTGGATGAAAGGAAGCGAACTGCCGCGTCGTTGTTTGTATATCTAAATTAATTATAATCAAATATTCTTGACCTATCTTTGTTTGATCATAGTATCCGGAGAATAATTGGGACCGAATTGGTACCATTGAGCCGGTTCTTTAATTCCAATGGATATATTCTTGTCTGCATTATTTGCATTCCCTAGTTATTCTTTTGTCAAGCGGGCTATAATGAACAACATTTTTCCACTGATGAAACTGGAACGTATCTCCTATAAGTTAATCTAGGGCCAATAATAGTGATAAACGTTCCGGCATTGGAGCCAGTGTTGATGAATTAGGGAATGCTTCCCTTTCGAAAACCATTCATAGTTGTCATTAACTAAAATTCTCGCAATTGGATGGTACTCAGAATGTAGCTGGATTGGAGAAACCTGATTATAAATCTGTTAAAAGTCTGGTAGTAAACGCCAGAGTTTGATTTGAAACTTCACTTACGCACAATGGAGTTACACAAACGAGATTGATAGTCAAGTTAAAACGTATTCATCCGTGGTGGTAAACAGGTAAATACGAGAACTTGTGCTACTCTTTTGGAATGATCCGTTTCTTTAGCTATATCACGCTCTTCTATTAACGAAAAGTTAGAAAATACAAATATGTCAACAAGGGACTCGTTGCTTTATGATAAATCTGAAACAACCCCTCTGTAACATCCGAGCATGATGATAGATTTTCTTCAGAGAAATTCCAGGGAAAACCCATCTACTGGAATGCACATCTGTTCTATTATAATGTGCAAAATTCTGTATGTAACATGATATTGGAATCATCCTAATTACTCTGATTATCATGAAGATATAACTGATTTTCGGCAACTCATGTCATGCCCAGGTAGGAAGCGCCAAGCCTTGACAACCAGGTCAAACTTGGAACAGTCTTGATTGCCAAGCCTGGATTTATCTAGATTGGCCCAGGCTTATGCCAATGGTGCTATCGGTCTATATCCAAGACTGATAAATAGCACCCTTGGATACCAGGCCTGGCTCAGTCTAGGATCAGGATTAGGATCCAAGCTCTGTCATTACTAAGTTTAGATCAGGGTATATTCAAGAGTGTTATCCAAGCTATGATGATGACTATTTGTATATAACTCACTGTAGCCCGGTAGCAAGCCAGGAACTAAGTCAGATCAGGCCTGATATCCAAGCCTTGGCAGTACTGGGCTTCAATCAAACTAGATCCAAAAGTGGTAATCACGCCTCACTAATGACTCTCTATAGAGTCAGGCTTGGATAAGTCATGGTTTACCAGGCTCTGGGAGTCCTAGCTTCAGCCACCCTTGGTACCGTCGTCTCATCAAATAATTACCAGGCTTGTATTTTTTCGTTATATCAAGTCCGACTACCGAGCTTGTACCAAGCGTGGGGCCAGACTGGTTAACCAAGCCTTGGTGTATGCAAATCTACTCAAATGAAGTAATAATTACTATTAATTAGTGATAATTAGCATTTATTATAAATAATATCAAGTGAAAAAATTGTTTGGAAATTTCAGGAAAAATCCAATCATTTTCCTGCAACAAATTAATTCATAACTATATAACCAGGCTTGGGCCAAGATTGAATCAAGCCTCAGTTCTAGCTTGATCATTGTTTCATTCCAGGGTTCATTCAGGCTTGAATACCAAGCTTCGGACATGCCTGGGTAGCCTTGATTCAACCCTAAGCCAGGCCTGGCCCAATTGTCAATTCTCGCCTGGGTGTTACTGTCGGCTTCATTTTTCGTCTTTTCCTTCTGTTTCATTCACCTTCACACAATGCTTGTGCTTCCTCGTCTCTGTTGGGGGTTTTCATTGCTCTAGGTCTGAAAAGTGAATCACAGTGTCGAATCACCAGGTTCATGAGTTCCCAGAAGCATAAGAGATCAGTGCAATACATCGGTGGTTCGCGTTTGATTCATAGATTCATAGATTCATAGTTTGAAAGCAGAAATTCAAATTCGGAGAATTTTTCATGGATCGGTCAACGGGTCCGGCTAAAATACTTAATAGTTTAAGCATAACATTTGGGAATGTTTGCGGCTTCGGGAATTGACTTAATTGTCCTGCAAAAACGAGACACCTTATCAGACTTGTCATAGTTTTTGGCTGAAACTCGATTATTTGTCGTGAAACTTCTCATGAGAGCCTATTTACCAGCTTTTATTGGACCTTTCTTGTTCTCTTATCGGGGCTTTAACGATTGTTGACACCATTTCTATGAATTAACTCTTTTTAGTTAAAGTCACAGGGATCCATGTATGGTACGGGGACTTCCGTACTTAGAAGAATTTGACTGATGTCAGTAGGTCTTTCGACGTCGTTATTCTGGCCTGCCAATGTCTCTTTACATTGTTTATTCTTGTTTAGTCTTTCTCATAGGAATCCATGATGTCATAAATTTTAAGGAAGGGTCTCATTTTCTTCTAGTCTCATTTTAGCCCAGTTTTGCATGAATAATCTGTTAAAAAGAACACTTTATCCGTGACTGTACATCACAATGTTCTACATCCACCCGCAATTGTGTCCTTACGATACTTGAATGCCTCCAAAAGTTTGTTAATTTTTTAACACTTGCAGAGAAAAAAATTACGCAGTTTATGCGGAAGAAGAAATTCTCCACAATTTGTATCGTAGGCACGTAGCAGACCGGGTTAATTTTGGGTAACGAATGACCACCACCTTAAAGTGGCGGGGGGGGGGGGGAAAACTTTTTTAAGGCGTAATTGCACGCCACAGATATATCTTCCCCCTTTTGTTTTTCCTGAGGCCAATGTAACTTGTGTGCAGCACGTCTGCGAAATGTTGTGTGACTCTTCTACTCATTCGTCTCACTCTTCCCATTCCGTTGACTCATGCCACTTTATGTTATTTTTCCGCCACCTTTTGTGTCCCAAGAAGTTTTTAGAAAGTCCAAAATTTATGTAAATCCTAAAGTTCTTTGCAAAATACGTTCAGTGTTTTTCTTCATCAATTTAAGAAAATTTTTTGCATGTGCCATAGGAATTCTTATTTCTTAGTTAAGTTTTATGTTGACCTATGCACGTAGCGTACAGGTTTACTTTGAGAAAAAATATTCACATCTTATCTTTTACCTTACCAACGAAGGGAAAATCCCTAGGGTGATGTTATACGTTTTTACAGTAATTGAATTGAAACCGACAGAAAACCAACGTGAAAGTTGAGTCAAAACGTATTTGCACGATATCGAGCGTCAGAGGATGAAAGAAATCTAAAGGAAACGAGTTTTTTTTCCACCAGATTTTATCCTTCACTTTTTCTCATTTTTTAATGTTACTCTTTTTTATAATCTTTTTTTTAGAGTTTCTTTTTCTTGGGGAATCCAGTTATATTTATTCCAGTGGAGAGATAGATGGGAGTGGAAGGAAAAGATGAGTAGATTCGAGGAAGCTTCTTTGATTTTAAAAATTGCTGGCAGACCGCAAGAAAATTTAACCGAATGAAAGTACTTATGCTAATGCAGATCCGAAGGTAAATATTGAAATGAATTCGAAGGGAAGGAAATTATTCTCTTTCGGAGCGGGGGGAACGTGAAGGGTAGGTTAAGTATATTAAGGAATCATAATGCTTCTGATGAATATGGTATGATAGGACAGATAGTCTGAAGGGTTGAATAACCTCAGAATGAGTGAATTTGCTGGTTTTTCAGTTTTTATACATTTCATGGTAATTTTTTGGAATGCAATGTCCAATGAAAATGTCGTTTAATTTTTGTTAAGAAATGGAAGGTTGTAAAAAAATATAAATAAATGGGAAAGAATGCGAAGTTAACAATATCAGTTTAACATAATTATAAATTTATGTACCTAAATTTACAGTAAATTCATAAATGTAATTTATGAATTTACTTAATATACTATTAAAGATTCCATTTCTATTAGTTTTTTTTGGATAGATTTAATAATTTCTCACAAAATAAGCAAAGAATTGCGTTTATATTTTGTAGAGTGTTTGTTTTAAAATTCACTTATTAATTTGTCTAACACATTTATCGATTGAGACACAAATATTTTCATATTTATCATTGCCATGTTTGCCACTTTTTCTCAGCCAATTGTTGAACACAAAAATTTCGAAAAATGACAATTCCAGAGATAAACTATGGTCTTACTAACTACCTTCATCTCCGAGGTCTGGAGATGCCAGGAAGAGATTTTATATATATTTTTTTTAACCAGCAGTTCTGATAAGAAGAATGTGTTCTCCAGTGAAGCTCCATATTATAGGCGCCCCCAAAATTTAATACCAAATAAACAATAATCCTTGACTCTCTAGGAAAACGGATCGACTGACATGAATTTGTAGAATATATCTTGAATTCCCTTGACGTTACATGGATCTTGCTTAAATCACCGCGCAAATGAAATTAATTTGTTCCAGCCAATCTGTAGCGTTGGCGCGTTACCCTAGTCTAGCAGTGGAAGCACTATAAACGCGTGTACCATGTTGCGTACGACAGATAATATATTCGTTGGTATCCTGGCTCACCCTCTAATAAAGCTCATCCTCGACACTTTGAAATCTCATGCGAGGGCTAACCCCCACGCAAACTATAAGCTCTCATATACCCTGAGTTGATGAAGAGATCAGTGACGTGTCTTTAGTGATTATCATCGAGTGATGGGGGATAAGTATTAATTGTTTACGATTGAATTCACTCACAACTTCGCAAACCTCAACATTTATCACTTACAATTATCGAGATAATGCTTTCTACGGAATTGATTTATTAGCACGGATATACCAGCATTATTGTAGGTATTGAAATTACATTTAACGTAGGTTAGATGAGGGTAACCGAGCCGTGATTAATCGGCAATAAAAGAAGACTAGTTTTTCCTGACAAAAATGAGCTCTCTATGTCTACTCCGTACAATTCAACATCTTGAACAAAAATTGTCCCCTTCTCTAGATAATTTTTTATAAGCCGTAAACCAATTTTACTGAGTAGGTAGAT
The DNA here is from genome assembly GCA_030522845.1 of Psyttalia concolor. Classification (NCBI taxonomy): domain Eukaryota; kingdom Metazoa; phylum Arthropoda; class Insecta; order Hymenoptera; family Braconidae; genus Psyttalia; species Psyttalia concolor. The sequence continues at coordinate 11,984 of JAPYZM010001024.1, forward strand.
AATTTTTCGTGGAAAATTAGATTTTTTTTCTACAGCAGCGAATACCACATTATGCGCACACCTAGATGGCTTTCATTAACTAGTCAACAAATTTTATTGATCGGACTCAAGTAATTTTTGTCGACTGCTTAGAAAATTTTTAGTAAGCACTTCGGTCATTTACTCGGAAAGACAAAACACAACATGATTACTAAATGAATACGTAATTGCTATCCAGCTTTTTTCTCTATCTATTTTCTAGCTGAATACTAGCCTTTAAATGAGTCAGATATTATTTTTGAACTTGCACAAATAGTTTGAAAATCGGTAAGAAATCTAGAAATTTCAACGCTTATTCATTGTCGAGTTATCTTACATCATTATAGCTCCATGAAATTCTAAGTATTTTGGAAATGTGACCAGATAATGTCATTGGATTGTCAAAATGATAATATTAAAAATGTAGTATCCGGACTTATGTATTTTTCTACTGTACCGACCTCCCCTGCTTTTTAGCCAATATGGCGTAGTTGTAACACGAGTTCCTGATAATA
>JAPYZM010001025.1:0-22051 GCA_030522845.1 Psyttalia concolor
TATAGTTCTCGCTCAGACATTACAAAAAACATTAAATTTTACTGAAACGTCTTGTATGAATCCATAAAAACCATAGAAACTATAAGGTGAAAGTTATTATTATTAAATTTTGAAAGCTCAAGATATGTTCGAAATCTATTAGAAAATAATCTACCATGTTTTAGGCATATCGAATTATTTATGAGAAATAATTTAAAAAAAATTCTAATATGTTGCAGAATGGAATTTGGACAAAGGTAATTTTGAAGGGAAGATTTTTTAAAACTTTTCTCATACAATTTATTCGGAAAACTTGACCACTTGATTATTAATTACAGATTCTACCTCGTAAACATAATCTCACCTTGGGTTTGGATTATAAAATTTTATTGGCCAGGAAAGACTTTTGTTGCCTGATGCTATAAGGTATTGCTATCGCCGTATGACATACATTAATTTTTACTACTGGAGTCTGAACCCACGATTTAACGAAGACATTATGCATATTTGTTTACCAAACCTAGAGATAAAACCATTTATTTTTATATTGTCCATCGTCATAAATGCACCAACGAGAATTAAATTAAATTGTGATTAGTGATTTCATTGCAAAGAATTTTATCAGTCTAGACCACAAAACTCTATGAAACCATCATTTCAGTAATTATCATTTAATTTACAATCTGATTAATATTGCAGTAACAACATGCGCATTATTCACGGGATTATCCCCTTTGCTTTCGGGGAGGTGAGTGGTGGCGCTCGCGTGTCCGACGGTAATCCTCGTATGAAATTGTTATCAGGAGCACTGTAAGACTGATATATAGGGCTGCTAGGTGGCTGGGGTCATCATATATACGCAGAGCTGCGGAAGAGAGGAAGGGAGGTTGGAAGTGTGCAGTAGAAGATCTGTCAAATTGAAATTGTGGTGGCTAGAACGTTATTGAAATTTGTCTCTTTCTTCTCAATGTTGACAAACTATTTGAATTGAAAAATTGTGTAGCATGAGAACAATGTATGTCTGCTTTAAAAAATTTACATCGATGAATATTTTTTATTCTTTATTTACAACGTTAATGAAAATATTCATCGCCCATTTGGCAATTTGTAAATTTTGATTCAGTTAGGTATATATTTCCATTTCTATTTTATCTTTGCCAATTGCCGTCTATATGAGAATAACTCTTGTTCCAAACGATTGAAGTCTGCATGACTGGGGCTATTCTCATGGGCGTAAATTGGCAATTCGAAAACGATCGAAAGAGATCTGTGGAATACCACCATTTTGGCTTTTTTGCTGACATTTGCTTATAAACATGCAAATCGTTGAACGATGAATCCCGTGGACTAGTATAACGCGATTTATGGAAATAATCCAATGGTAGGCTTTATTTCTGTGATTGAATTTTACGGAATTTATATGCACATCAAGTTGGTTTAGCCAACGTCATCCAATTTTTTTTGTGGTGGGGCTTTATAGGCAAGGTGCGGAGGAATAATATTATCACGAAATATAAACTGATGAATATTTTATGAGTATTTGCAATTTTTTTCTTTTTAGAAATTTTTTCACCGGAGAATCGGAACTTTAATTAATTATCTCAAATATATCTACGACATATTCCAAACCGTTAATTTCAATAGAATATGTCCGGTGTATAATTTTAAAACTAACAAATATCAGTTGAAATTGATTGTATTGGTTATTTACTGCTTTCCACTCTCAAGATAATTGGTGGCGTATTGTCTTGGTAACATCAAAGTATAAAAAAAACACAAAAGGTACACATACTACTGCAATGAGTCTTGCTGAATTCGACTAATATCGAAGGGTGTAGTATGGTTCAGTCAGCATAACTTTTAACATCAAGCGAAGGAGTGGGGGTACCGCGATCACACGCAAAATGGAGGTAGTGGGGGTAGCATTTCATGTGAAAAATTATGCTGACTTCAGTATAGTAATACGGAAAGAGTATGAAAAATTGCTATAGAAAATCCCATGAGATTTGCTATAGAGTTTTCTGTGAAAATGTTGTACATTTCCCACATGATCTTCTAGACGTTCCGGGCAGGTTTTGAGGATTACTATCGGATCAAATAACCTTAACATAACTGACCAAAAGTCCATTTCGATTTTTCTAATGTAATCAAACTTCATAAGAAATCCTATACCAAACCCTCCCTATAAAACTTTTTCATTTGTGAAATCGTAAGTTCATGTGATGCTGCTAATGTGCCCACATTAACCCCTTAACGCCCAGAATATTTATTCTATCCTATTCTAAAAAAGACAGACAGGTCGAACCCGCAAACTATCCAAATATCGCAATCTGTCACACCTATTTTTTATTGACTGACACTGACGACATTGCGCCAATAACTGTCATTCCAGCTGTCGTGATGCTCTCGACTGATGAGATCTCCACTTTACGAATCAAAGCAAACTTCATTTTGACAATTGTTCACATAGCCCATCAACTACTTAATAATAGCGCTGTTCAGAAATCAAATAAGTTCATTTGGTTCTTCTCGATTTAGGCCTTTAAGCCACGCACATCACGTCATAAGAAAGGTCCGAAAGTGCTCACATATTACCAAAAATGATGAAGAGTAGGGGATTGCGAACTTATTCGATTAACTGCCTCGCATAAAAGACATTTTAAAATAGCACAGCTTCCAACAATGTAGGCGATGGTATGTACAGTATGTAGAAGCGTGAATAATTTTTCTACTAATTTTAAAAGCATTTATCAGCCTGTTAGACCGTTTCACAATTCACTGAATAGCTTGACACTGGGAATTTGGCATTATGGAGATTGGTGGGAAGTCAAACAGCTTTATGATGGTCGGCAGTCATGTAGCAAAAGCAGTTAGAGCAGTCACCATCGTTCCATAAATATGTATTACTCTCCAATAGAAAATTAATTACGTTTCATCTAGTTGAGATAACAAGATAACTTCAATGATAATGAATTGAAAATTGAGTCATCAATTCCAATAGATTTCCAGCTTGAATGGACTCGCAGTAGACTTTTAGGGAACTTAATTGTAGGTCATTTGAGCTACCCACTGACAATCCAATCGACGAACCGGGTCGCTTGATTCTTAGAATCGACAGGTCCGCCAGGGTACTCCGCTCACCCTGCTTTGCTAATTCGTCCACTGTCGCGTTTCTATCGATGCTTTTGTGTCCTGAGACCGACGACAAGGTGATCTTGATGCGTTTTTCCAGTGTTTACAGCATAGAAATGCGCATTGCCATGATGTCCCAGTCTAGCTTGGATTTAGCAGTGTGCTTTTCGGTTGCTTAATAGTAGCGTAACTATCTGACCAGATATAAATATATGTGTTTATCGTCTGTCGGTTTTCCAGTCCCCATTTCTTTCCATGGGTCTTCTGCAAATCCACAGAGAGGCATAAGTCTCCACATCTGTCTATTTAAGTGCTTCTTTCACTGAATCGACGATAACGGCTAGATCGTTTGCATATACCTATACCAGGAGATCTTGTTCTGTCAGTTTCTCTAGAAGTTTATCCACAGCTAAGCTCCACAGATAAGGAGACAGAAGGTCAGAACCCCGCCATGTGGACACTTACCCGTGGGTGATGTCCTAGCATTGAGTGAGCTGTCGTTATGGACCTGAAAAAAGAAAATTTATTGAAGAGTTCAAAAGACTCTCACGGCAGATTGAAGTCGTCATCAGAAAATTCACAAAAATAATACGCAAATCTCTCAAGTGCCTGCAGATTTAGAGAACTCTATGAGTATGATCAAAGAAGTCCAATAGTTAAGAAAAGCAGTATGATACCATTTTCAATACCAGCATAACAGCGGCGGTTCAGGAGGAATCGCGGGCGAACGCGTTGGTAGACTTTTTCAGGGATCATGGTGACAGCATGCCCCCAAAACGGCGACGTGTTTTCACGATGCCATACATGCTGCTATTGAGTTCACTGGAAACAGGAACACCGATGATTTCTGATGAATCTTTACGCTTTGATTCAGAAACTTTCCGCGAATCACTAAGCAAATTGGGCCATGTGACAAGCCTCGCCAGTTCTGTCAGATTTTTCTTAGCGCAGCCGACTTTCTCGTCATCGAGGTTCGAAGATAATTATCATGAACATATAAATCTTAGCAACGCAGGTAAAATCAATTGTTTCAATCATCAATCAAATATTTATTGAAAGTTGATTATTTTATATGCTCCTTTAGTGTTTTGGAGTTTTGATTATTTCATTCAGATTTTTATATTACAGTTTCGATCCCGCAAGTCAGTGTCACAGACGCTTGCGAAGAAGTCACGTACCAAATAAATTCTGGGATATTAGAAAGACTCCGCGACGTTACGCCGACCTTATACAAAGAGTATGAAAACAGAGATTTTGATCTGAAAATTCTTCTATCTCGTTTACTGGTCATATGAGGAAATTCCTTATTAGAACCTCACGTTCAGTACATCAAGGAAACGCAGTTAACTCCTCTTGAACGAATTGTCAGCAGCTATTCCAGTAGATTGACGTTAATGACCTTATTGTCCAGCGACATATTTTACAAAGCTTAGAATGAAGAGATCAGCCTCACTACACCTGGCAAGCTTCTCTCTATGCAACCTACTCAAAGGAGAGAATGTCATGAATCACTTGACAACACTAGAGTATTTTCGACTGGATAAAAAAAAACATAGGTGCGTCAGAAATTTTCTCCAAATTAACCTCGCGAACAACTGGTGGTACAGATATTGCAAGCAACATTAATGCAATCTTGACTTTATTATTCGCCAAGTTTCCTGGAGTGAGAAAATCTAACATTTGATAACGAGAGTTGATAATAATTGGCAGGTATTAATTAGAGTGGCCCAATGCAGTAGTATTCCGGAGGGTACCTGATTTGGTTCCACTATTGTGTGGAACCTTAAACAGCTTAATGGCATTGTTGTAGAAGACGACGGTATGGCGACAATGAACATTGCGAATAGCTTATTCGTGAAGTTGCCTCCAACGATTGACACAACAATTACAATTAAATCTGACCGTGGGAAGACGGACAGAATTTAAGGAAGCTTGATGCGGTGATATTCGATCTCCCCAAACAGCTGCAGAGGCGTTATATTACCATCAAACTCAGAAAGAATACACATATCCTCATCGGGGTACGTCGATCTTATCGGTACAATTTCGATCATGGGGGTACATCGATCTCATCGGTATTACACCAAAAATCTAAAAAAGCAGATGGCAGATCGATTTAGATTTTGAAATGCCAAGAACCAGATTGGGAACGAGGAAGAAAAGACCCAGAACTACGAGACTGAGACAAATACCAGCAATGAGAAGGACGCTGAGATTAACAGTGCACACAGCGATTTAGGGAACATAGCAAACGGGAAGAACCAGGAGATTGATCACGAACAGAGCGAGGCTACTGCTTTAGTATCGCAAATTGAAAAGAAGCGAACGGGAACAGGGAAAACGCCTCGGAAATGCAATCCTGCATGCATTGAACGCCAATCTCTAACCAAAGTATGGCCCGATATAGACGGGACAATCGTTGGCACACCATCTCTAGGCCAATACTGGACCAAGAGTAAGAGTGCCAAAGATTGGCGCTTTAATATTTGGCCAATAACTGGGCAATTATATACGTACCAAGCATTGGCATATCATTCCTAGGCCAATACTTAGTCAAGGTCGTATTTGCTAAGTTGCAATATTGGGCCAATACGTAGCCAATGAACACACCAACCATTGGCGATTTAATGGCATGGCAAGAATTGGCCAAGGGCAGCAATGCCAATCATTGGTATTCTATCAATCATTGGTTGGTGGACCGAGTGTTGGCAGAACCGTGGCATGCACATAATTGATGCACCGAGCATGGGCCAACACATGGGTCGGAGATGTGGACTAAATGATCGGGGGCCAATGGATGGGCCAGTTTTGGCTGAGTACTAGTGAACAGGGCGTAAATTGGCCATTCCATAGTCAATGCTTGGCAAGGATCAGCCACCCAATGATTCTCATTCGATGATTGCCTAAGTATTGAACACCCAGAAATTATAAGGGTGAAAGTAAGGAGATGAGATCTCATGAGGATTATCCAAGTAGGGATTGCCGTTTGGGTCGAGTATTGGCCCAAGTATGGCGTGCCAATCGCCAGTCCGGGCGCAATGCTTGGCTGAAAGTGTGGCCCATGGCTGGTCCGAAGCTTTGGATGATAACGCCGCCCAATATCGGGGTTCTTGTGTAGCCCAAGCTAAATTACCAGTACTCGTCCGATGATAATTCGCCTAGAATGGCCACCTAATTGTTGCCAATTGTCATGCATTATTATCAATAAATAATGGAAAAATAAAAAAATAATCGTTTATTCACGTATTTTTGTCATTAATTACGCCGTGCTTAGGGGTCACCCTCACGTTCATACCTGGAAAAGCCGATTTTGTTAACGCAAATTTTTCCCCCACTCGAGATCGAACCTGAGACCCTGAGATTACTAATTTCTTTTTGTTTGAAACTGGTGTTTATTTTGTTATTTACAATAGTATTTACAATAGGCCAGCTGTAAACAAAGTTCAAAGAAGGGCTGGCAGATTATTATTTACCAAGAAATATTATTCGAGTCACCTGGCTTTTTAGCTTTCGTGACTTTTCATTATTGTTTATGTTTATTCTAGATTTTGTTGTAGTTTATTGTTGATTATTATTTATTATTATTATTACATTATTACAGATTATTACAGAGCTATGGAAAGTTGATGATTTATTTTAGGACTTTTGGTGCTAAAAAATTTTTTTTAATATAAAAATATAAAAGGCACTTTAGATATCGGTTTTTCTAAAAAAAAAGGGAAAAAATAAAAAGAGGGGGGGGGGGAGTCCTAGAGGATTTCAATAGTAGTAATACATTGTTCCGTATTACATTATGTTTTTAGTTTAACTGATTAGTTTTAGATTATCTGTCATTATGGATATTTCCCCTCTGAGGAGGTTTAAGATTATTTTCGTTTTTTCAATAAATTTTGTAATTATCTGGACTGTTTATGTAAATCCAGTGGTATTTAGTGATTATTCTGAAGAAATCCTCCAAGTCTTTCTTAGATAGGGCCGTAGGGTAGATAAACGGTAAATTATTTATATTCAAGGGGATTTTTTTTACCATTTTAATGTCTACTGAAGTGGTATATTTGAGGTATGTTTGTCGAGTTTTGTATTAGATTCTTTTTGTCGTAATACATAAAATATTGCGGTTTGGGTTCACCCGTTTGAGCGCCTCTAATTGCTTCATCATCAGTGAATCTAGTAAGTTCATTTATTGCCTCGTTTTTTATCTCTGTTAAATTGGCGTAATAATTTCTAGATAATGTGATAATGTAATTATCAATCCTTTGTATGCCGGTTATTTCATAAATTAATTGATTACTTGTTTGTCTTCGGAAATTGCTATGAAAGGAGCGATGTAGAAATAATGCAGTTTGGATACATTTTCTTTCAAAAAATCTGATTTTTTCCACCTGATGAGCCCCAATGTTCCATAATATTTGGGGGCCATAGGTCAATAGCGCCCTGATTAACAGTACGTAGCAAATTCATTTTGCGTTTTTGAGATCACTAATCCTACTCCCTAACCACTAGGCTACCGTGCATTACTTCTGAATAATATTTTGTATTGTCCACATGAGTTTTGGATCATTATTTTCCATCTCTAGCGTTTATCAATCAATTCACTGAAATAATTAATCAGTTATTGCCATTTATTCTCTCACCTTTGACTAATGGTAAATTCTTATAGTTTTTATTTTAACTCATGAATGAGATCGCTGGATGATACCCAAGGGTTCCGACATCACCTCGAAGACCACCCAGCAAGCTAAGCGATATCCTCAAGTCCTAATCACTCTGCAATAGTGCTCCCTGCAACCAGAGGGTGAACTCTACGGCAGTCCGGAATCATGATGCCTAGGCAGTCGAAGAGAGCCAAGGATGACAGCCTTCTGCATCTGGCCAGCCAATATTAAGGCATTGCACCTGCAGGCTGGGATCACGTCAAGCTCAGATACAAAAGTGTGTCTCATGCCGTCGAGAGAACCAATGATCAGGACTACCAGCTTGACCGTGAGCCCACAGTTCAATTGACGCAGCTTAAACAGGAGAGGCTGGTATTTGAGCCGTTTCTCCTCTTCTTTTTGAGATATATTGCACTCGGCTGACGCCGAAAACTCAATGACATAAATTACTTTATTTTCAAAGTCGAAAAGGATAATATCAGGCTTTGTAGCTGTTACGGGTCTGATAGTCGCAAATGAGAACTTCCAGTAAATCTTACATATCTTATTGACGACAACGGACTCAATATCTCGTGGAGCATAAGGCAGAATGGGCGTCCGGTTTATCCCATACGAGTACCATAGATGGTAATACAACACTCTTAAAGCCGCGTTATGACCGTGGAAAGAAATCGTGATTGCATATATCGGACAAGCCGACAAAAGATGCATCAGAATTTCCGGCGACTGCTTGCAAGCCCGACACCTAACATCCGGAATTCGCAATTTCAAAATACGCCTTCAATAGACCAGGGTGTTTATCACGCCATCCTGACATCCACAAATGAAGCCCTCGGTTTCAGACATCAAGCCAGCTGACTTCAAAAACGAAAAAGTCAACTGAAAGGACAAACCCTGTTCTTTCACATGACGAAAGAATACGCCATGCATGGGCTTGTCAACTTGTAGGCGAAACAAGGTGGATTGCTTCGCCTCCTTGACGGTCGCTCTTCGCCGAGATTTAGTCATGGTGGCTGATGAACGACTGGACACCTGACCATCCCGACAGGCCAACCTGAGGATCAAGGGCTCATGAAGATACTCTAGATTAAGTAGCCCACGGCCTCTTCTATCACGCCGAAAGTACAAACGCGGACACGAAGATCGGGGATACAGGCTCCTATGGATGTTCATCAGCTTACGAGTATCTCGGTCCAACTGCTCCAGCTCATCCCTCCTCCATTTGAGCACGCCAAAGGAGTACAGGAGATCTGGAACAGCGAACATATTTGTCCCGGCCACCTTGTTCTTTCCGGAGAGTTCAGACTCCCAAACTCTCCGAAGCCGCCGACGATACTCCTCACGAAGAGTTGTTTTGACCGCCTCAGCATCTACTATGGATCTGAGTGAGTGAAGCCAAGATATACCACTATCCCACTCCTCGGCGTCAAGGTGCCCAATGACGCTTCCATCCACCAGGTGCATTTCTTGAACCCCATCCCCAACCTTCCCCCTCTTCATGTGGAAAACTGCGCATTTGTCCAACCCAAAACTCATTCCGACCGCTCGTGAGTATACTGCCACAACATCAAGCTGAAGCTTGAGTTGCCGCTCTTCTGAGGCGAGTAACTTCAGGTCATCCATATAGAAAATATGGCTGACCTGATGCCTTCGATCGCCCGGTCTTCCGGCGTGATACCCACCAACCCCGCGTAGAGCGATAGATAGGGGCATCAGTGAGGTACACAACAAGAGAGGACTCAAGGTATCACCTTGAAAAATCCTCTCCTGATTGAAGTAAGCCTGCCCTCACCAGATGTGATGGTGAAGCGCGTCCTCCAAAGGGGTGCAAGATCTTGAATGCATCTCACGATATTGTCTTCTATCGCAAGATACTTTAATAACAAGAAAATAAGCTCATGGCTCGTGCTATCAAATTTGTTACGATAGTCGATCCAAGCCACTGAGAAGTGCCGATGATACTGTATCGAACCGCGCCACACGCAGCGATCGACAAGTAAACTCTCCTTGCATCTTGACAGCGACCGCTTCGCCCCCCGCTGCTCATAAATCTGCCCCCACACAGGTTGTATATCGTACAAGTTATGTTCATTCAAGACTCCTGTGAAGAGCTTATAAAACGTATTCAGGCACGTGATCGGCCAGTAATTTGCCGGGTCAGACAAGTCTTCCTTCTTCGGAAGTAGCACAGTTTGTCCCTCCACCAGCCAATCAGGAAGCAGTACGCTATCATCGATGAACGACGTGGAAAACCGAGTCAAATGGTCATGAACCGAGGTAAACCTCTTCCACCAAAAGGCGTTGATGCCATCTAGTTATTATAGATATTCTAGTTCTTATTATCATTATCAAAAGACAAATCCGTGCGTTCTATACCTAGTTTTTAAAACTCACTGTCATGTATTTTCCATAATTAATTAATCCTCATGAGATGTTATCTCCTTACTTTCACCTTTTAAATGTACACCCTTACAATTTTTGGGTGTTCAATACTTGGCAATCATTGAATGAGAATCATTGGGTGGCCAATCCTTGCCAAACATTGACTATGGAATGGCCAATTTACGCCCGGTTCACTAGTTTTAGCTCAGCCTAAACTGGCCCATCTATTGGCTCCCCGATCATCTAGTCCATATCTCCGACGCATGTGTTGGCCCATGCTCGGGGCATCAATTATTATATGCATGCCATGGTTCTGCCAATACTCGGCCCACCAACCAATGATTGGTAGAATACCAATGATTGGCATTGCTGCCCTTGGCCAATTCTTGCCATGCCATTAAATCGCCAATGGTTGGTGTGTTCATCATTGGCTACGTATTGGCCCAATATTGGACCACCAATGTTTGGCAAATCTGACCTTGACTAAGTGTTGGCCTAACAATGATGTGCCAATGCTTGGTGCGTATATAATTGACCAGTTATTGCCCAAACATTAAAGCGCCAATCTTTGACACTCTTACTCTTGGTCAAATATTGGCCTAGAGATGGTGTGCCAACCATTGGCCTGTCTATATCGGTCCATACTTTGGTTAGAGATTGGCGTTCAATGTATGCAGTTCCATAATTGGATCAATCTTCGGCCATTTTTGGGGCATAATAGAATGTGCGCCAGATTGCCACCAAGCAAGAGCCCAATGATTGTGATGGGCAAACTCTACTTGGGTAAGCATTGCGCCAAGACTGGTGATTGGCACGCTATAGTTGGGCCAATGCTTGGCCCAAACTTCAATCCCTACTTGGATTCAGCAATAAAACCACTATCAGTCTATAAAGAATTGAATTTTGAAGAGTCAAATAATGTGCAAGTTTAAGAGACTCGTGCGGAGGACAGACAAATAATTCCTAGGATCACACGGTTCACGCGGGGGGAGAGTCAAATCATTTCAAGGCTGACGTGAGCGCGAATCAAACACTTTGAAGGATTACGCGGATCTCGTGCGTAAAATCAAATAGCTTCAACTATCACGAAATAAAGAGTAAAATAATTTCGAGTATGACGAGGCCTTAATTCTCTATAAATTAACGTTGGATTCATCTCTTGATTTCTATTAGGAGAAGAGTTCTGTATTTGTAATTAGGTACTGACATTGCACGGTTTCACGGCGCTTGAAGCGAGAGTCGTTCCTTGAGTTGATGAGATACAGAAATGAAACGGGTATCAATTACTTGGAAATTCATTTCTCAATCATCTGGCGTTTGTTTCATGTCTTCGTCTCCATTACGTGTACAATTGTGGATGTTTAATGAGGGAAGGATTTGCACGTCATTGGAAGCAATTTTTTCCGCTTCAATAGTAGGATGAAAAAATGAAACTGAAACCCTGGCCATTAATTGAGAATTGAATTTTCACTCGATTATGGTTGGTTTTATCTTTTCAACTCAACTACGGAAAAAGTAATTAATTTTTCCTTAGAGGGCTTACTCATGGCTCACTCAACCTAATAAAAGTCCATGGTTATACTCTATCATTAATTAATTAATATATATTTATGGACTATCAGTCAGGATCAAACAAATCTCTTTTGAGTAGTGCCATTCAAATTTTAAAACAATAAATTAAGAGGGAGGTTTTCTATCACGGTCCTTAGCACGAATATAAAATTAGTTTTTTATATGTTATCACTTTCTATTTAATTATCATTTTTCGACCTCAATAACGAGCTTCGAAGCGACCCTTATTTGTTGATTATTTCTTGATTGAAGACAAAATAAGGACAAAAGCAAAAATGAGAAAAATTATTTGAAAAGTGCAATGAATCTATGGGGGCCAAACTGATTATCAGTTGTATTCATCAATTAGTTAGACGTGGAAAAACAGCTGTTACTTGACTATCTGAGAAAATTGCGTGACTCATTCTAGGTTATTAATTCTTCGTTTGCTTCATATTTAGGTTTTAAAGGTGAGGCTCTAGCTAATTCTGTTCTGTTAAGAAAAGCTCTTTTGACATTTTTTCTGAGCTCACCAGTTCAGTCAAAGAAAGACTACTGAATAGTTAACATTATTTTTCTCCTTTGCAAATATCCTGAACGCAAACATGTGAATATGCAGGTAACGGGACAAGTTACAACGATTTAATTAGTGGATTATGCCGCAACAAGAATTTTGTGTGAATAGATTACCTTTAAATAGACTAAGGTTGGAGTGCTATCTTTATTATACGAAATATAGTACTCGGAAACATGGTGCATACGATTACAAAAATCGACAAACGAGTGCTTCATTACGAAACCATTCTTAAGTATGGCTCTCAAAAGATTCCGAATGACAATTGTCGAGTAAATATAAGCATTCTTGAGATTCCATTGAACTTCAATCAATAATCAATCTTGCTAATCAGAAAAAAGTCAGTGAAATATAAATGAAGCAGTGAGGAGTTTATTGAAACTTCACTAGAAATACTGGCAGCAAGCATACTCATATAAAATAATCGACACGGGAAAAATCGAGCTTTCTACTATATAAAACGTTACCATTGCTCGAATTTCATATTTTCTATTTTGGCTTGGAAATGATGTAGAAAGCGTGAACGATTTACATACGTGAAGTTTAAAGTCCCCAAAGTTAGGTGGTCAAGTCTATGAGGTTAAAAAGGTGTTTATGCCAAAATTATCTACTATAGTTCTACGCGAAGTAAACAAAAATTGGTTTCTTTTGTGAAAATTACGATTTGAAGAAATTAGCTGACAAGCTGTTAGTAAAAGTTAACTCCACATAAATAAATTTAATTAAGCAGTTAATAAATTTCAATGAAATGGTTAGGTATTTTTACACCAACGGCCAGATAATTTTTCTTAAGCAGTCACCAAAGTTTACGGATATTTTACGCAATCGACAAATTGTACTAAGTCAGGTAATTTTTCTAAACCACCCAAACACTACTCCAGTAATAATTGGCTAGACAATTTTTATGGCAAACTTCGCCGTGTACGACTTGAGTATGTATAACAACTAACAGATACAGAAAGTCATAAGACTATATTTAATTAAAATCCAGCACATCTTTTAATATCCTATAAATACGGCCTTTAATAGGCACAACCTAAATAAGATGCTCTCGAAATTTAGCTCCCGCCTGTGGAATCCGAGGATCAGAGTCACAGGTTAGCAGCCAAAAACTTTGGACTCCTTGACCCCATGGGATTTCAAATCCACTGGGGTAGGCATCGGGCTCGGAATTACTAACCAAAGTGGGTACGAGAAAAGTAAGGTTAGTTTTACCGGGGGGTGGGAGTTTTCACCAGGAAAACCAGAGAGAAACACCATTCGATAAAAAGAAGATAGCAGTGGTAGGCGTATCTGTGGTACAATGAATAGAAACACAATGGATCCAGCGGGAAAGTGTTTCCGAATGGAATTGTATAACTAATTAAAAGTTCACACCATTATCCCAGAGTTAATGATGCCAAGATTGTATTATTAAACTTCCTTCCTTCCTCTTTTCTTAGTGAGTAGAAGTAGTAGGGGTGAGGTCAGACTCACCCTATCTACAATCCCATTTTCTGTTTCCATCTGTTTTGTAGACGTGCAAGCATTCATCTCTTCATTCTCATTTATTACAACAGGAAAAATAAAGTTTTATATGAATGGATCGTAATGAAAGAAGAAGAGAATTGTTTTTTAGGAGATAAAATGTCGTGGGCATTTGTTTGTAGGGAATATATCTCATCGTATTGGAAAAATTTCGATATTTGTTCAGATATTGATAATGTTTTTTCATTATAAGAAGTTTTCTATGAAATTAGCCATCTTCTAATCTTACCTGGGGAGACCGGAGATGTAAAATGGGGAATATGTTGAGATATAGTTATTCCCATTTTGATTACTTTTTCATTTACTCAATGATATCGGCTACAGGATCGAGAAATCTAGTCCCGTCTACGTAGAGAAAGTAAGAGATTAATTGCGTTTTGGGTATAGATGGATAATAATATAATTACTGTTGCTAACAAACTAAACCAAAAAGTTTTTAAGTGACTGACTTACAAAATGAAAAACAACAATATAAAGTTCAACACAATAAGGTGGCAGAAACAAGAGAAGAAAGGCCGGAGGATACTAGAATCTTAATTACCTCATGTATATCTTCAATTTGTGTTTTTGAAGGCCCCTCCAAATCGGGATTCCAAATCCAACCACAATCTCGCGCCTCTAATATCTCTAGGCAGACACCGACGAACTCCAACCGAACTGAGATTTGGACCCACTACTATTTAGCTTTAACTAATTCGACTATTCTCCGTATAGGAAAATGAATTTTCGATTCACAGAAGGAATTCGTATTTTAAAAAATTCCTAATTGTCATTATGAGAAAAAGGAATTATAGTTTTTAGCGAAATTATAATTGTTTCCACTAATCAAGATATTATATATTCATATTATTAATTTTCACATGTCACATATCGGACGGGCCGAGAAGATTTTTACTTAACCCATTTCGGTGGGTATCGGAAGCAGTGCCTGGAAAAATGTGAAAAAAAAAAAGAATTTATTTGGAATTGGAGGGAAAAAATGTTTAAAAGGCTTCAACGATCGTGGATCGGGAGAGATAATTAAAAGTAATTCTAATTGTCTCTCATGAGAGGCAAAAGTTTGTTCATTCTCAGGTGTAGACATGGTAACCGTCAGAACTTGCCAGGTAAAAGTAAAGAAGTAGGGAAGCATAAATTATTGGCTGCACGTCTTCTGGGGATATGTTATCTTGTTTTCCGAAAAATTATCACTAAGTTGATGAAATCTTTTTTTTGGTCTGAAAATGTACCACTATACGCATAATGAGACGGCTTACATGATTTGTAATTTATACGAATAAACTTTAATTTATTTGAAGTTCAATTTGTGATCGGCCTTCATTAAATCCATACTGTCTCTCAGAGCTGGTGTGTATTGTTTGAAAAAAATAATGTCTTATTTGGTATTTAAATTAGAAGTAATGAAAATTATCTTTTCAATGTACGATTAAAAATTGCTTGGTGGAGAAAAAAAAATAGAGTATTACTCCCCGCTTAGGTGGACTTTTTATGAAACAGCAAATTATTTTTCCAATTTACGAGAAAGGCGCTTAGTATTTCGAGATAAGAGGGCCGATTATATCGAGTGCATTAAAACTCGAAAGTCCGTCGGGCTCGGGCGACTCCACCTTGCCGCACCATCCCCACTATATACCACGTCGTCAACTTTTAATAGAATCTTTTTCCCGCTTTCTCGCGGACAATTGAACTGGCTCGACGAGAGGAGGACGGAGAAGCAAACGAGAGTAAGAAAGGAGAAAAAAAAACGAGTGTGAGCCATGATAATAGTTACCTTCATCCTTTATTTCAAAGGTTATTTTTCATTTTGCGTTCATGCTTTGATTTTTGTCTGCATTTCAATTAACATATAATGTGATGCATTTTTAGTTTTTAATGAGTGAAGGTTGCTTGTGAGTTGCCTATATTTTTTAGAAAAATCATTTACATTTTTTAATATTTTTTCCTTCAATTTCGATTCTCTTTTCATAATTATTTTAGTAAATTTAAGTAAAAAACGGTTGAAAACAAAGTCAGTTTTTAGTTTTCGTTGTTTTTGTTTAAAATCATTGCGCGTCATAAAGAGATGTTCAGATGATTTACCATCATTAACATCAGTTCAATGTGCCTCTACATCTGAACTGAATATTATTTATTAACAGTAATGGCATTTATTTTAGACAAGAATCCAGATTACCATGAATTGGCTGAATCTTTATTGGAATCTGGGGGTTTGGCGATATTTTATAAGGCTTCCGCAGTTCCTAAATTTATGACTATACCATTTCAATACATTCTATGCGAAATTGCAAATTGTAAATTTGGCTTGTAGCTTCGGCCGGACTTTGCATTGATTTTTTGTGATGTTCAGTTTCGCTGATTTGTTTATAATCCTCTAAAGTATCGTTCGTTTTGCTATCTACCGTTAACGCTCACGTAATCTGGAATATTCAGTCTCGTAGTATCTTCAGTGTTACAGGATAAATTCATAACATCGATTTTCCAATATCATTTGGAAATCCTGGTTACCATAATTTATTATTTCTTCTCGACCTTGGCACCTTTTTCATCATTTCGTATCAATTAATTGAATTTTTTTTGTCTTTTCCTGCCCTTTTATGAATAAGCGAATGTAAATTTTCAGAAAATCTAAAATCTTAATTGTCGAACGAATTTACAAACTAAGAATAAAGGCGGTAAAATTAGCTTTCTTTCATAGTCAATTTTGGTTATTATGAGATTTTATTAATAGACAATTTAATTGCCAATATCGACAATTTTGGAGTTGTTAATATTGAAACCCTATCTCTGAAAGTTGAACTCCTGCCAGTCACCATTGCTTCGTTGGTGACCTTCTTGCTGTCCTGGGGACGAGCTGGTTGGATGCCGTAGCAGGGCTGGAAATTGATTGGAGGGATTTGACTCTGGTGTGCTTCGATTTTAGATCTACAGTCTACATCTACACATATTTATGAAAATAAGGCTTAGGCGATCAGTGGTTTGAAAGTTTTGAACTACTGGGTGTCAAGAGCTACGCGGTATACCGAGGGTTTTCGGAACGTCGGAAAGCCATGTCATAATAAATAAAATAATTAATTTAATTTTACCCATGATTCAATATCTTTTTTATCCGAAATCGCATTTAACGTTTTCTTAACGGCACGTTTTAACAATTTTGTTTTTGGATAGATATTCGAGACAGAAAAGGAACGAAAATTCAACGATGGAAAATAATAAAAGAAGAGTGAATTATATTGTATAGTGTTCACAATGAGGAAGAAGTCGAATGCAAGGATCGAAGCGCATCATTACGTTAATTTCCCCGGAGATGCCAGCATTTTTCTGATTTCCTTCATTCGCTCTTTGTATTTCTCTCATTTTTTTCCAGTCCTGGGTCCTGGAGGAGGTAAGAAAGATGGCAATGGAGAATAGGAGCCTATCTCTTGAAAGATTTTTATATCGAGTAGAAAAGCCAAAAATGAAACCATTTATTGCGACTCGAAGACCCATAAGAATAAAAGGGTCGGGCTTGATGGTATAGTTGGATGGGAGTGAGGTCGATTTACTGCCGTAGGACAAATGCGAACAACGCACGGGTTTATCCAGTGGTGCAGGTGAGAACTCGATTTATTTCCTTCAGATGGTTGAGTGGGACTCAAAATAAGGGATTTTGCAATTTATTCATACGTTTGTTTTGGTCATTAAATACTTGACGAAGTCTCATAATAATAATCCAATCTATGTGATAGAATATATTTTACGTTATCACGATGGAAAAACGTAATATTTGTTTCGCTCGGTGGCCCATAAATTGGCCATAACGCGATTGGTATGTGATACCAATCCTCGCTTTTGGCTTGGATTATCAAGTTACACTCATAAAATTAGAAAAATGTAAATTTTATGAACTGATCGATCACTTATTAGTGTTTTTTTTACAATTTCATTACAAGATAAATAAAAGGGTTCGTAGAACCTAGACACGGTAGGAGTGGGCTAGACACTAGGCTAGTTTGGAATTTTAATGACTGCAATATACACTCAAAACAAACTGCTCGCTGATAGTACGAGGTGCTGATGGCTAGTGTGAAATAGTGTGTTTCCGGCCTATGGTTATGGAGTTTTTTATTCCCGTGGAGTTTGGTGAACCGAGCCGCAGAGGCAAGGAAGCCATACCGCGAATCAAAAAACCCCATACCGATGACTGAATTTTAATTTCATGAATTTCCTGAGTCCTCATACACACAGCTACACCCAGGACCAAGTACACCTAAAAATATATGAAAATTTTCCTTTAATTTTGCTTCACCTGAATTTTATATATTGGAATTGTAAAGATTATTTGAGAATATCAGTCACTGTAAATATTAATGAATAGAAAATCAAGATTTCTTGAGATGTCGAACGATTCAAAATCATATATGTACACTTTAATATCTCGAAAATGATCGATTTTTTGAGAACATGTCAACTTTAAAAAGTCATTCTAAAGTTTGTCAGAAATTCTTTTATCGCATCATCATTAACTGATATTGTAAATCTGTTTTGAAAGTTACTTTGGCAGTAAGATAGATTAAATCATTAGCTGTGTACAGAAATTGTTGAATATTTTCCCATGAGAATGTCCGTGTTTTCTTTGGAAAGTATCCCTTTCGTTCGTGGTCAAGAATGTCTTGATATGGGGCATTTTGTCGAGATCAATGTTACGATTTATAGATCGCATTTTCTTCAGCATGCAAATTTTGCTCCACAGAGAGCAAACACTACACTCTTTTATATACACAAGAATGGAGTCTTCATGGAATTTGGAAATTTTTTGTTCTTCACATCATTTGAGAAAATACTGCGTAGGTTATGTGGTATCTCGATGCTGATTTCTTTGGAACCAACGCCTTAATGATCTCCTTAGTTTTGATGCAGATATCATTAAACTCGGTTTCATCCCCAGAGTCGTCCGAACTTATTTTTTTGGTAATTCATACGTTTAAAAAATGATAATTCATGATCAAAAATCATTACTGAGTGACGGTCGACGTTAAGATCCTATCCTATTATATCCTATTATATAAAAGAGATTGAAAATTAATCGAACATGCGGATTCATGTAGATAATCGATATTTTCCATTCGATTAATCGAATCGCGTGTTAAGTTGTTGAACGCACCTCTCAAGATTGGTCGCAATCATATGACTCGGGCGATTTTTCATGAAAGCAACTGTATAATACGCGCGGTAAAATTCAAAATGCAATAACGAAATTCAAATTTCAAAGTTCAGAATTTAAAATCGACAAAAATCAAAAATCAAAAATGAAGATTAAAAATATCAATAGTCAAAACTATACAAATTTAAATTACTAAATCAAAATTAAAAATTTAACATTCAAAACTCAGGATTCGAAATTAATAAAAGTGGAATAAAAAAAACTGAGAATGAAAATTTATTTGGAAATGTTGGTATTCATAAATCAAAATTATTTAACAATTCGAATGATTTTCAATGACAAGACATTTCGCGACAATAATGAAAAAACAAATTAAAAAAAAACAAAGAAAAACTAAATCTTTAAAAACCATTGTTTTAGGGAGGACGTTCCCTTCCAAAATGGGACATGCGGAAATCAGCCTCACGGCCATTTTTCCCCATTGCCTTAGGCATTCGTCCAGTCCATAGGTTCCAATATACGGGCTCTGCGAGCAAACTCGTGGAGCCCCTCAATGCCATCCCTATCGACGTCGATTTCTGTAATGCATGTGGCCCCAAAGACGTCCCATCGGACGTCATCTAGACCACTGCATTTTGTGCTCAGACGGTGAGGATCCTCCTCTACCATCCCGCATTTCTGACAGGGGGTCATTTCCCTTGCCTATCCTGGCTAAATACGAGGCTAAGGGCCAGTGTCCAGTGATAAGTCCCACCATAGAGCGGAGCTTCAGTCTGTTCAACCCGACCAGTGTCTCGGCTAGCTTCTTCGTGGGTTTGCAAAAAAGGGTCCTTGTGTTCCTGGCTCCCTGCCCCGAGCACCATCTCTCCACAATCCTCTTTTCCGCGCGCGTTTGTACTAAGTACTTAATATGGTCTATGTGCACTCCTATCCCATCTCCCTTTGTTGGCGCAACAAATAGACTTCCTTGTCTGGTCAGCTCATCGGCTTTATCATTGCCTATGATTCCAGCGTGGCCAGGAATCCAGACCACTTCTAGCCGATTACTCTCAGGAATTTTTTCCATCTGCTCAATGCAGTCGTTCACCAGCTGAGAGCAGCTCATAGGTCTGAGCTACGCCCTCAGCGCACCTCTGCTATCAGAACAGATGTATATTTTCTTTCCCCTATCCTTTCTGTCCAGGATTATGCTAACACAGGCACGCCGGGCAGCGAGTTCTGCTTGGAGTACGGTTGCGTGTGAGACCGATGGTCCCCCTGGTCCGGGGACATCGATGACGCATTGACATCGTGATGTGACAAATGTGGGGCTGGATCCCCTGTTTAGGATTTCCAGATCCATGTCCGCCAAATATTCCAGCAGGGTTACCCCCCTGGCGTTATTTTTACTGCTGCGCCACACCACGTTCTGCGAATTTGCGTCGCAGCCTATAATGAGTAGCAGGCTTCCTAGCCTGCAATACCGAATAAGTTCCTGCAGCTCTTTTGTAGGTGGCGGCACTACTGAATCATGGGGAAGGTAGGCCGAGCAGAAGACAATGTCCTCGACACAGCCCTCCCCCCACAACGTCAGCGTTACCGCTACCAGATCTCTGTGACAGAAGTTCGCCATTCCCCTGGCTCTGCAGGCTCTCTTTACAGAGATCCAGATCCTGTGTCCCGGTTTACAACGAGAAAAGAACAACTCCTCCTCACTTAGATCAAAGCCTTTAACAGGCGTATGTCTGTATGCTCCACTGCAATGCTGCGACTCAGCAGGGCAGTTGCAGCCCTGCAATGTTGCAAGTTTATTTGGGAGCATTGGATTAGGGGTGAGGTTACAGCGCCTCCCCGTCTTTTCCCCTCCCCACCCGCGCTCCCACGCCTTTGAGCCAACAAAGAGCCCTCACTTCGGGTTCTTCTCCGGCTTTTCTGGCGTGCTCATCGCGCCCTCTAGGCTCGATCGCTGCCTAGATGTACCCGGGGTGCCCGGGGGGGCTCAGTTGAGAGTCCCTTGAGAAGCCCCTCTGGACCCCGCTAGGTCCCCCCTGATCAGTGTCGGCCTTCCCCTTCGCCCCCTCGGGCGACCTGGCCCTCTAGGTAGGGCATCAGCCGCAGGGGTCCGGCTTGCGCTTGACCCCCCCCCCCTCCCGGCCGTTCCCCACCCCTTTCCTAGGACCGACGACGTCGGCAACCGGTAGTCTCCCTCCAGAGCCCAGCTCTGTTGGTGACGCACCGTCGCCGGTCTCCTCCTTAGAGCCCTCCTGGTTCGGGCCCTCTTCCAGCTCCCCCCCCCCGGGGGGGGGGGGCACCGGTGGTACCTGCCCTGCCTCCTTTCGGGACTCGTAAAAACGAGCCCGTCCGAGGCAGTAGAAGGGTACCAGATCGGTTCCCTTGAGGACTGTCAGGGATTTGGCGTCCATGCCCAGACCAGATTTAGGCCCCCCTTACCCTTACCCTTTCCGAGCCGATCCAGGGCCAGGGCTGTTCCCACGGGTTTCCCTGGGAGAAAATCCGTCACCCTAGTCAGCCTCGGAAGTGCCTCCTTTTTCAGCAGGACAAGAGAGGCTCCTTCCCAGGGAGTTACCGTGATCAACGCACGCTTGAGAAAATTCAGCATCAATTATGAAACATCGATCAAGTTCGTTTTTTGTTTGATATACAGAGAATTTCAGTTCACTCTGTAAGGGGCCGTCGTCTACATGTTGCCTCAAAAGATTGTGTAATTCTATTTTTCTACACGTTGCCAGCACTCCAACGATCATTCGATCGATCGATCATTCAACGATCATCATGGAGATCTACCTGGAGCCATGTCCGAACCTCACCTTTTACCTGGAACAGTTCGTGGACTTGAAGGTATTTTCGGAACAGTTCTGGAACATGTATCTCTTCTTAGAACAGTTGCCAGAACTGGCCGTCTATTCGGAACCGTTCCTGGACTAAAATAACTACGCCGAACACTCCTGAAACCGGCATGGTCACCTAGAACGGTTCCGGAAACTGCACCTGGAACTGAACACTTACCTGGAACCATGAGTCTACCCATAATTACGTCCTGACATAAAATTCAACCACCGCCATGTTTCTCACTCGAAAACCACTGAGTTGAGAACCCCCGCCCAGGTGGGC
>JAPYZM010001026.1:0-22114 GCA_030522845.1 Psyttalia concolor
TTGGAGGATTTTTGGGAAGGCTTCAGGGGGTTTTCGAGCTGGAGGGCTTCCTCGGAGGTTGAGGGGGTTTTTAGAAGGGGGTGCCAGGTCTTGGAGGGCTCGGGGGGTCATCTGGTGATGGAGGTTAGGTTCGGGGACAGGGACACATGCACGGGTGGCCTCCGAGAGGTTTGATGCTTTAGTCGGCTTTTGAGGGGGTTTTGGGGGGTTTCTTCGGGTCCTGGGGGTGCCTCTCAATTCTTGGGGACCCTGAGGGGAGACACCCGGATTTTCAGGGGTTTATCGGGGCCTGGGGGCACTCGTGACTGGTCTATTTTTCCAGTTTCGTCATGCTTTTCTAATTGCGCACTTTTGAATAACTGTTGGATGCCTGGAGGATTCTGAGAGGGTGTGAGACTGGGGGTGTGAGGGTTGTTGTGCTTTTAAGGGGCTAGTTCTGATTGTTTTTTGATTGATACTCGTGCAGATTAAAAACGTCGAGTGAGATACAATGGCTACGATGGCTGAACAGGCGTCGAAACTACTGGATTTCAATCAGAAGCTGGATATAACACTTTTAGACAGCATTGTAGGATGCATGTACACGGGGATGGGGGAACAGCAGAGGGTGGCACAGGAGGTCCTCACCACTCTCAAGGAACATCCGGATGCCTGGACACGGGTGGATACTATTTTAGAATATTCACAGGTAATTTTATTGTTTTTATTGTTTGTTGAGAATGACAAAATGTCTCCAGAGGGAGTATTTCTAACTTGGGGAGGTTTTGGGGGATATCTCGAGAGGGAGGAGATTTGGAGGAAAATGGGTGGGGAGTTTTTTTTCGAGCATTTAGTTTTCCACGAAAAGTGTCTCTTGCAATTTTTTCATACACCCAATGATTTTTGTGATACGAATCAATTAATCCTCGCTGATTTTTAGTTTCTCATGGTAAAATAAACTTTTCCAGAATCAGCAAACAAAATATTATGCACTACAAATACTGGAACAAGTGATAAAGACAAGATGGAAAGTTCTCCCTAGGAATCAATGTGAGGGAATTAAAAAGTACATCGTAGGCCTCATTATCAAGACCAGTAGTGATCCAGAAACTTTGGAGAACTCAAAAGTTTATCTGAATAAATTGAACATCATTTTAGTACAGGTACGTATCCTAGGCTTGGAGAAGGAACCCCAGAAACGTTGATTAATTTGGCAAATGTTAATTTGAAAATGCAATGACAATTAATCAGGTATTAAAACGTGAATGGCCGAAGAATTGGGAGTCATTTATTGGTGATATTGTGGGGGCGAGTAAAACCAACGAGAGCCTCTGCCAGAACAACATGGCCATTCTGAAGCTCCTCTCCGAGGAAGTCTTCGACTTCTCCAGTGGACAAATGACACAGACCAAAGCGAAGCACCTCAAGGACACAATGTGCAGTGAATTCTCCCAGATATTTCAATTATGTCAATTTGTCTTGGACAATTCACCAAATGTACCACTAGTTGCTGTTACTCTCCAGACACTACTCAAGTTTTTAAACTGGATTCCACTGGGATATATTTTTGAGACGAAGCTGATCACTACATTAATATACAAGGTAATTTCTAATTTAAAAGAACTCGTGACGTTTTTTTTTCCTGCGTTAAACGTTTTGAGAAATTTTAGTTGTCACTGGCGAATTTATTCTCAACGATTTGATGATGTTGAGGTGCTGGAGCCCTTGAGAATCCCTGGATCATTGGAAAACTGCCTCCATCCCAATGAAAATAACGGAAAAACCTTTGATTTCAGTTCTTAAACGTGCCGATCTTCAGGAACGTGACCCTGAAATGTCTAACCGAGATAGCAACGGTGACAGTCACCAATTACGACGACATGTTCATCCTCCTCTTCGCGAATACAATGCAGCAGCTTGAGCAGATGCTACCCCACGACACAAACATCCGAGACGCGTACGCCTTCGGCCAGGACGAGGAGCAGAACTTCATTCAGAACCTGGCGATGTTCCTCTGCACTTACCTGAAGGAGCATGGCCAGCTTGTGGAGAAGAAGCAGCTGGACGAGACCCTCCTCAAAGCGCTCCACTACCTCGTTCTAATTTCCGAGGTTGAGGAAGTGGAGATCTTCAAGATTTGCCTGGAGTACTGGAACGGTCTGGCAACAGATCTCTACAGGGAGAATCCCTTCATGCCGGCGTCCCCGCACTTCTTGGCTAAAAATAACATGGCAATCCCACCGAGAAAGGCATTCTACTGTCCAGTTCTGACGAAAGTCCGCTACATCATGATCTCGCGAATGGCCAAGCCAGAGGAGGTCCTCGTTGTGGAGAATGAAAATGGTGAGGTTGTTCGTGAATTCATGAAGGACACAGACTCCATCAATCTTTACAAGAACATGCGCGAGACACTGGTCTACCTGACGCATTTGGACTACGCAGACACTGAAAAAGTTATGACTGAGAAGCTCCAGAATCAGGTAAACGGCACCGAGTGGTCCTGGAAGAACCTCAACACTCTCTGCTGGGCGATAGGCTCGATCTCCGGGGCAATGCACGAGGAGGATGAGAAGCGTTTCCTGGTTACCGTCATCAAGGAACTGCTGGGCCTCTGCGAGCAGAAAAAGGGCAAAGACAATAAAGCGATAATAGCCTCAAACATAATGTACGTAGTGGGCCAGTATCCTCGATTTCTCCGCGCCCACTGGAAATTCCTGAAGACAGTGGTGAATAAACTGTTCGAGTTCATGCACGAGACCCACGACGGAGTCCAGGACATGGCGTGCGACACATTCATTAAAATAGCCCTCAAATGCAGACGTCACTTTGTACAGACCCAAGTGGGTGAGTCAGTGCCCTTCATCGAGGAGATACTCTCCACAATAAGCAGCATAATCTGTGACCTACAGACCCAACAGGTTCACACGTTCTACGAGGCAGTTGGCTATATGATAAGCGCCCAAGTTGATGACATCGCTCAGAAGGACAGAATTGAGCGCTACATGTTGTTACCAAATCGTGTATGGGACGACATAATCAGCCAGGCCTCCAAGAATGTTGATGTGCTGAAGGATCAGGAAGCAGTCAAACAACTTGCCAGCATTCTCAAGACAAATGTCCGAGCGTGTAAAGCACTTGGACATCCCTATGTTATGCAGTTAGGTAGAATATATTTAGACATGTTGAACGTATACAAAGTTATGAGTGAGAACATTGGTAATGCTATTGCTTTAAATGGTGAGATTGTTATGAACCAACCGTTGATAAAGAGTATGAGAGTTGTCAAGAAGGAGACCCTCAAATTGATATCAGACTGGGTGAGCAGATCCAATGATCATCAAATGGTACTCGAGAATTTCATTCCACCCCTGCTAGATGCTGTACTACTGGACTATCAGAAGACCAATGTCCCTTGTGCTAGGGAGGCTGAGGTGCTCAGTGCCATGGCAACAATTGTCAATAAACTCGAGGGCTCAATCACAAGCGAAGTGCCCAAGATATTTGATGCTGTCTTTGAGTGCACTCTGGAAATGATTAACAAGGACTTTCAGGAGTTTCCCGACTACAGGACTAATTTTTTTCTACTACTGCAGGCTGTCAATGTCCATTGTTTTCCGGCATTTCTTTCAATTCCACCTGCACAGTTTAAACTCGTATTGGATTCTATTATTTGGGCATTCAAGCATACAATGAGAAATGTCGCTGATACGGGACTCCAGATACTTTATCAGCTCTTGCATAATATTGAGCAGCATGAGCAGGCTGCGCAGAGCTTCTATCAGACGTATTTCACCGATATACTCCAGCATATCTTCAGCGTTGTCACGGATACCTCGCACACCGCTGGACTCACTATGCATGCCACTATTCTGGCGTATATGTTTACGCTGGTGGAGCTTGGGAGGATTCTGGTGCCACTGGGGCCGGCGTCTGACAACAGAATTTATGTCCAGGAGTTTGTTGCAAGACTACTTAAGGCTGCATTCCCACATCTCACGGATAATCAGATCAAGATCACGGTTCAGGGATTGTTCAATCTGGATCAGGATATACCGGCATTCAAGGAACATCTCAGGGATTTCCTCGTGCAAATCAGGGTGAGTGACAAGGGGAGGATTAGATTGATTTTATTCCTTGGCAAATTGATTTTTCGGCGACTTTGGAATGGTGGGGGGATTTTTTTTAGGCCTGGGGATTCTCTGGACAAATGGTCTTTGAGGCTTTTACCCTAGCGATCATTTGGCGAGGTAGACATCTTTCTAATGAGCATTGAAATATTTTCGGCAATTTTCAGGAGTACACAGGCGAAGACGACTCGGATCTTTTCCTCGAGGAACGAGAGACAGCCCTTCGACTCGCTCAGGATGAGAAGAGAAGACAACAAATGGCTGTACCTGGCATTCTCAATCCCCACGAAATGCCTGAGGAGATGCAGGACTGAATCATTCACACATCCCCTTGTACCTCAATTCGAGCACTTCATCCCCCGTTCCCTTTTACTATCGCAGCCCGTCATCAACTTTCCACTAGTTCACATCTTCAGAATGAAAAGTAAAAAAAAAAAACAAAATGGGAGAACAATGAGAGAGTTTCTGGTTATCCTTTGCAATCGTCCTACTTCCTCGTCTTCACGGAGTGAAGGGTGGGGAATAATCAATGGCTAAAAAATTCCAAATTGCGAATTAAATTAGTTTTAACAGAGTGTGAAATCAATTTTTTTTTTTTTTTTGTTCGTTTGTTGAGGAGGTAAGGCCTTTTCCCTCCTTTTGTCTATAATTTTTTTCTTATTTTTGCATTAATATTTTTTTCTCCCCCTTTTCTATCGGTTAAATGGCTTTTTTTTCTTGTGGTTGAAGAGTACGAAATGCTTATGTGAGTTGGGGAAAATGGAGAATCATAATTTGTGTGTCGCGACGACTATATTTCACGCTTGAAAATTAGTCTGAATGGATTATAAATGATTACGGTCTACTGCCAGTAACAGACGAGGCGCAATTTTAATGATTCAAATGGAGGATTAATGAGTAATATTGTGAGGCAGAATTTTTGTACTTTGTAAGATTGATCGATGAGATGGAGGTGAATAATAATTGTAATAATTGTCCCAGTAATGCGGCTTGAGATGTTGGATTTATTATTATTTTTTTTTTCCTTTCGGAAGCGATCGAGTTTTGTAGTGGTGAGGTCATTAAAGGGCTGAGAGTTTACACGGAATAATGTTTTTTTTATTTACAATGTTTTTTTAGTTCTGGGGGACTTTCTGGCGGGTGAGGCGGAAACACCGAAGAATATTTATTGAATTACTGGTGTCGAGGTAATTGCAGATTTGATGGTGAGCGTGGGGGGAAGCTTAGAGGGAAAATTATTTCTCCGGTTTGCTAATTATTGAATTATATCTAGTTCAGGAAATAATATTATCAATCCCCACAAAAAAAAAACATCTGACAGTCTCTTCTTCACCAGTTCTTGAAAATTATCCAAAATTACCAGTAAATCTCAGTCAATTCCCCCCATTCCTCAGTCAACCTCACCGTCAAATGAATTTTCCTTGCAATTAGTGCAATTAATCCTCGAGCTTTGCCTCCTCCAACGAGCCCCCAACATGTGTAAATTATTCCCTACGCATTTATAAATTATAATCTGACTTTCTCAATTTTCCCTGATAATTTTCCACCTGAAAGTGAGCAAAAAAACAATTATTTAACTGCATATTTCGTATATATTTTAGTGCCTAAACTGTACCATCATATTATTCAAGCAATTAACGGGAAAAAATTCTTGACAGTTCGATAACAAAAAGAAAAAACCCACGGAGAACAGCAAAAAAAAGAACAATACGACTGAAATAAAAATCCAGTTAGTATTATATCTAGGAGGATTGCACTTTAATTGGGGGCGAGTGAACATCTGTGTGGATTAATTATGCTTTGAGCTGCTTTTTTTTCCTTGAGGATGAACCGTCGAGTAGATTTTGTAAGAGATTAGAAGGGATACGATGAACATTAGAGGACATTACGAATGAAACGATTGAAGGATGGGGACAAACTGTGACGATCGTGTGAAATCAGTTAGTGCATAGTGTTTTTGATGGGACTATACATATATTAATTAATCATTAGTATGTCAATGTCATGAGAGAACGAGTGAGTGAGTAAGTACGAGTTTTGATGAAAAAGGTCTATCAGTTTATCCATTATAACGAGAAATGAGTAAGAAGTATGTAAAGAGTTTAATATTACTTACTAATAAAAATAAAGAATTCACACTGTGGAATTATTTTTTCTCGTGGAAGTCTTGGATTTTGTCATTTTTTTCAGGCATGGAGGATGATAATGATAATTTAGTTTATTTTTTGATAAATATCTCTGAATTATTTGGGGAAAACTCATTGACTGACGACTGACATTGGATTCTCAGCTGGTAATATCTCAGATTAAGGCAAGGTCGAGGTCCCAGACTGGACCTTCTGCCAGCCCAAAAGTTGGAATTTTTTATTTGAATTGTCTCCTACTCCTGACGTGAGTAATTGTTGTCCCTCCATGGATTGTATGCCTCCGTAGGTGGCGTTGATTGACGTATACGTACATGTCTACACATGTTTATATGACGATCGTGTAGTGCCGACGAGGTGTCCTACAGGAGTGGAGCACCTGAGAAGAATAGATTGGATCTTCTGTTGGTTATGGTTGTATCCTCCAACTCTATGGGAACCAAACATCCTGATAGGCTAGATTTGCCCGGTAATCAGGGGGATTGAGGTCCTCGCCAGGGATGAATGATCCCACTCTCGAAGTCTGCTCTCCTACCCGCCCGGGCGACAACGCAAGTCTCAGATATTGAGTGAAAACAAGTCCAAACCCCAACAACAATTCTCATTATCGTTTCCTGATTCCCCTCTCTACTCCAATGACCACCTTCCCAGCCATTCTCTAATGAATCAACAATCACTACTATCATCGCTCGATGATTCGGCACATCCACTCGACAATAGCTCATAGCCATGACGTGAACGTAAACACGTACAGGTGAAAAGAGAAATGCGAAATTTGTGTGCGTAATCGGTGAAAGTCGTGAATTTTTTTTCAACCGGTGCTCATGCTCTAGGCTTTTTTTAACGTGTGTCAATGACGTTCAGGAGACACTAAACAAGAATTTGCAGTGAAATTTTCAGACATTTTTTTTTTCGAGGTTTTGGAACGACTGAGGTATTTTTCTCCAGTGGATTATTGAGGCCTTGAGGACTTGGAGAGCTTGTGTTGTTTTTTTTATGAGGGGTTTCAAAGGGGGAGCATGTTCTCCACAGTTTCTGACGTTTGGAGGAATTTTGAGGAGATTGTGGGTGAGTGTCTTTGGATTTTAGGGATCAATTTGGTGAGGAGGGCCAATTTAATGTATTGGCGATGCAATTCTCGGAGAATTCACGTGGTATTCTATTTTATTTCTTCTGGGATTCCAATATTTCACGAGAATTCTCTGTAGGAATTGAAACCATTGCCTCAATTAGGATTAGATCCATTGGATCTGCTGATCTTAGCTGAATTATTCAGTGAAAATCCATAGAAGTTGGGGGGAAAAGGAGACTTTTCCTCCAGAAATTCCGGAAAACTTGATTTCCAAGTTCTTCTACTGCATTGTCTCCAGTTAAACTTCAAGAGATTTATTTATTTGTGCTTACAGTCGATCACATCGACGTGGATTTCACACTATGGCTCTCGTGGCTGCTCATGCCACTGCTAGTCACGTTTCTATTACCCGTTGTTATTCTTCTACTCCTGTACATGACTGCATTGATATTCTACATTTACAAATTGCACAGGTGAGTTCTTTGAAGATTGAAGATGACCTCCGAATCTACCCCGATGGATCAGCCCCAGAGTTAGATCCCAGAGTCTGGGTTATCCCGATCAGGCCTGGTTCTGATCTGTTGGGGTAATGAATTGAAATAAATATGCCAAGAGCAGCCTCAGCAGACAATTTCCCCAGCTGCGCAAGAAACTCCTCTTCCTGGGACTTTCAAAGAGTCAAATTGCCATTTAGAATTGTTTTCTGTTTGCAATTGAGTCAGGAAAAAATACAATAGTCACCTGGTCTTCAGTATTTTCCTTCTTCTCCTAGAAAACGATTGAGAGAAGCCTATGGCAAAGACTGGAAGTCTGCAGCGAGAAGTGTTGTCGCCGCGATCTGGGATGTCCACGGATATATTTATTACGGTAACTATCAATTATCAAATCCGACAAGAAAAAAAATGACAGAGCCCAACAATCTTTTACTCCTCTAGGATACGAAGTTGTTGGAATTGAGAACATTCCAATGGACTCGCCAGTATTATTTATCTACTACCACGGTGCTGTGCCCATAGATCTCTACTACTTCATAGCAAAAATTGTCCTACTCAACTCAAAAGTAATTCACACAGTGGCAGACAATTTTTTCTTCAAAGTCCCCGGCTTCGCCATCATCTGTCACGTGATGAAGATGATACCAGGGACAATTCAGACGTGCTCGGCTATTCTGAAAGAGGGAAATATGCTGGCTATATCTCCTGGAGGGGTCTACGAGGCCCAGTTCGGTGATTCCTACTATCAATTGTTGTGGAAGAATAGGATGGGCTTCGCCAAGGTTGCCCTCGATGCCAAAGTGGTAAGTTTTTTCGGTGAACGATGAAGATTTTTAATTTTTAATTTCGCCATTCCAATCCTCTCTCAATTAATTCATCAGCGTTAATCTTCAGTATATTGATGGCCAATCAATAATTCTTTCAGTGTATCGTGCCAATATTCACGAAAAACGTGCGCGAGGCTTTTAGATCAGTCAGCTGGGGTAGACGACTCTTCCTGAGGATGTACGCAGCCACGAAAATTCCGTTTGCTCCACTCTACGGAGGCTTCCCCGTCAAACTGAAGACGTACATCGGTAAACCAATTTCTTATGACAGCAGTTTGACACCAGAAGAACTGAGGGACAAGGTCGCGAGGGCCCTCGAGGACCTCATCAAGGAGCACCAGACGGTTCCTGGGAGCATAATGAGGGCTTTAATCGAGAGGTTCTACGACCCCTCGAGCTCGAAAGATCATCATTCGTAGTTTTCCGAGTGGGAATTTCATTCAGGTCATTTAGCATGACAGAATTCCATGGCAAGACGAATTCGGTCGGACATTCTGCTGGTTCATTCTCTTTGTCTTCTTCACATCCAAACAATCCAAACAATCCAGGAGTAAATAAATGCCTCAGTGGAATCGTTGGGGAAACTCTTGGGAATCCAACAGAATTCACAGTCAATTCGTTTTTTGTCATGAGAATTTTTTCTTACGTACAGAATTAATTCATAATAATTCTTCATCCACTCCATTGATCAACACAAAGACAAACTCGTTATTTAGGTTAAGATCCAGTGATTTTACTTGAATTTTATTGATCTAGCTGATTTTAGAATTTTTTTATCCAATTTATCTGATCAACTCCTCGCCTTCCCAACCGAATCTCAGAGACTTAATTCGTAATTAATGAGCTATTACGCAGTATGAATGAAATTAATTAGTTTAGTTTGGAGATTCTGTTTTATTAATTGGCTGAGGACAATTGATTGTCTTGCACAATAAAATACAAATGTTTTTCTTTATTTAATTGACTAATTAACGTTGGCTGATAATTTCCAGATGTACTTGTGAAAAAGGGAATGAGTTAATGGGACTTCAGCGAATTTTAATGACATTCCTCAGTCGTTTATGAATGAATTTCACCAGCAGAAATTTATTTGAAGATAAGATATTTAGGGTGTAATTAATTAATGATTAACTGGGTAGATGGGAGGTCGCACAAAAGTCAAAAGAGAATTTTGCTTGATGCAATGAGTATTTCCATAATTGTGCAATATTTTCGTCTATGGCAATGATCTTAAGAGGATTAAGGATACATTCGTTTTTACGTAATCTAGGGATGACATTAGGCTCAAAACATGAATGAATAGACAAATTTATTTATTGATTTTATACATTGGTGGTTATTTTGATTTTTACCATTTTATTGAGAATAAAATCATTCTCATTTCCTGTAACTCGAGTGGCTCATTCATTAAATCCCTTTCCTGTCAAACAAATTAATAAAAAAGAGATCAATTGAGGGCGATTTGGAGGGCCATTAGTTGTCGTGAATTTCCTCGTCTCAATTCACCAGATTAAATCCTATAGAATTCAACTGAATTATTCTAGAGATTTTATCTTGTGAATTGAGACGACCAAAAACTGAGGGGGATTTTTTTCAAATTCCTGGCATTCTCGAACGGTCGTTAAAACGAGACTTGCAAATCCGCCCTCCACGTCTCTAACGGCGGCTTCGAGAATTACTCTTGGCGACTCGTACATTTAGTCAGCGGCCGCATTTCGATCGCAAACTCGTGTGTGCAAAGGTACGTACACCTCCGACATTTTTTTTTTCTCATTACCTTTCAATAAACAATTGCCCCAATTAGGGCCGATCTGAGGCCTATAACGTCGAGGGGATTGCTAACAAACGACAAAAATCCATATATTTTCAGATATCGAGCAGCCATGGGCGTGGAGGTCGAAGTTCTTGAACCCGGGGACGGTAATTATTTGCATATTTCTCCTCTACTCCTCTCGTTTTTTTTTTCGGCATTGAAATATTTGTGTTTACGGGGACAATGAAGCTGTGATTTCCTCGGGAAAATCAGGGAACAGCTGTGGGCAGTGTCCAGAATGTTCTTTTTTACCCTGAGTGCCCGGCCAAGACGCCGCACTTTCCTTCCTCTTTGTGAAATCAATATTCGTATAAATTATGAGAGTGTGGAGACTCGCGAACGAACTCGGTAGACGGGATGACCTCGTGGTCACGCTTTTTTTTCGTTCTGTATCGTCATTTCGTCGGGTAGACGAAATTGTCATGTCTCCAATGGACAATTCGGGATTTACGTGCAGATTCTCATTTGTTTTTGGTTTCGGGGGAGGGGCGACTGGAATTTTTTAATTCATCAAATGTTATAAGAAACAATTGCAATGCTATTTTTATATACAACTTATTCTGTTGAGATATTATCGGGAGAATTTCCTCTGCTCAATTTGTTTCATCACAGAAATTAATTAATCAACTGAACGTAATTACCTGGACTTGAATATTCCATTTTGTTTATTCTACTGTTGTCTCGATAATAAAAAAAAGCAGGAGGAATTTTCCACTGGTCGGCTGGACTCGAGTGCTCAGTTTGAGGAATCATCGATGATTTATTTTTATTTATTGATTTTTGTGGGCTTTTTGCAGGTCAGACCTTCCCAAAGACTGGACAAACCGTAATTGTTCATTATACAGGTAATCATTTTTTTTACACTTGGAATAATTAGTTGAGGCAATTAATGGAAACGACTTATAGTATTTGGCGTCCAGAGCTTTATATTGTAATTAATGTTCAATGAATTGACTGAAGGTACACTAGAAGACGGAAAGAAATTCGACTCAAGTCGAGACCACGGGGCACCCTTCAAGTTCAAGATTGGCAAGGGTGAAGTTATCAAAGGATGGGATCAGGGAGTTGCTCAGATGTGTGTGGGACAGCGTGCTCGCTTGATCTGCTCACCGGACTTCGCATACGGCAGTCGAGGCCACCCTGGCGTATATCCTTTTTACACTAATTTGATAAGCCACGTAATTAACTTTCAGAGAATAACGTCGAGTTCTGACGCTCGTGAAACTCCTAAGCCCTCGACACTTCTTACTAAATTAAAAATCAATAATTCTGGATGGCGACGAAAAAAAAGAGACTGAAAAAAATATTTATTTAGACTTTTAGGGCTGTAAAAAATTTTTGCGTGTGTAGACAAGTTTTCCTATCACTCCCGATATATTAACCTTGACAAAGACACACTATTCCACCAAATGCGACCCTCATCTTCGACGTGGAGCTCATCAAGGTCCAGCCTTGAATGTTCTGCCATCGCTGAAAATGCCAAACTGACCAAAATTGAAGAACAAAGCCGTGAACAAAACAACAACAGAACATCATAAAGAATCTAACACTCCCTTTTCTTAAATTAATTCATCCACTACGGCACAATGTACACTTTATTCAATCGCTCAGGTGCCCCACGGCGGGACTAAATAATTAATTAATTAACTAACTAATAAATGGAATCGAGAACAACTGAACTTCTTCAGGGCAAAAACTCCATCGCTGGATTGAAACGACCAATACAATTTCGTAAACCTAATATACCAGAAACTTTGCAATTTTTAAGAAACATTGAATTATCCAGTAATCCACGTCTCACGATCCGTTGAAATAATACAAAATTCATTGGAATCCTTCGATCGATGACTCCGCATTTATGAATATTTATCAGCTGTGTACAACATGTTACTCTACAATTCAATTACCTTGTAATATTTTTTTATTTGTAATTTCCTTGGTTTTATCGAAGTATTTTTCTCGATTTGAAAGCTCTCCTGTAGCCCGCCTCTCCTCTCATTTTTCCTCTCCTTATTATCAGCGGCCCCATTCGAGCTAGGACTGCACGAGAAACCCTGTAAAACCCCAGTCGCACAGCCGGCCGATTGCGCAGTGCCCTAATGTATTCATCTGTCACCCTGGCGAGATGAAGACCCTAAGCCGCTACACCGAGCCTACCGTCCGTAATTTTTGTGCGAGCAAGATGTTCCTAAGCGGTCACTCATCCAAGTACTAACCTAGCTCGGCGCTGCTTAACTTGGATGTCCGCCAAGGCAACACCTCGCTCGCCTAACCATTACGGCCGGCTAATTACCTTGTAATGTTTTGTGTCCTTTTTTTCGAGCGATTGAATTAAAGAATTATTAAACCATACGTAATTGTGTTTTCATTTTTTCTCAAGGGCTTCGGAATTTTTTTTTTTCAAGTAATGACGTGTGACGTTTATCATTATACCACCCACTAGGTTAATACTGAGTGCTATAATTGGGATTTATCTTCATTATGATAGGGTTATTTCCACTATTGATAGTTGATTCACTGGTCACTGATAATCCCTGAATGTCCTTTCGGGTTATCCAATGGATTGCTGGACTGTACTGATGGGTTCTGGGGCCGTCAATCACCCCAAGTGTTCAGCTAGCTCTTACACCACTCAGGGGGATTCATTCACGTTGGGGATGGGATATATTGAGCTGATGTAACACTCGCGCATTATTTAATAGTTAATTGCTGTAGGTACAGGTTCGTTATGATGGGATGGCTCAGCGCGTAACTAGTTTGAGCAGATCACCGACTTGGGACCTAGATTCGGTGGTGGCGGAAGGCCTGAACTCAGAGGTCTACTCTGTTCTGCTCTCGAACGTATTCTGTCGTATTCTGACTCTCAAGGAGTCTCTCAAGCTCGTCAAAGCCCCAATTCGCTGATCTAAGCGGTCCCACGGTTTTGCTACGCTAACATTGCTCTTGGCATCATTGACAGAGACTTACACATTCAAACAGTCCTCTCACGTGGACTGGACTCTGCAAAACCATGAGATTGCTTATTCAGGTATCCAGAGGACACCGTGCGACTGTTGACCAAGACATCAACATGGGGTTGTATGTCTGCTGACCAAGATATTCAACAACACGAGGGGCTGCTGACCAATCTCCAAGTGATACCCTGGGACTACTGACCAGTCTCTGTTTGACAGGAAAGAGTAATCAAATCTCTATCTCATGCATCCACCATTGTTCATATTATTTTATCAAATAATATAATCGGCGTATTGGTCGATCCCAATACGTCACAGACGAAAGGTTTTCTGAATTGTTTTCTAAGGGAACCCATCAATTTAAACATTTTTTCTTCAATTAAAAAAATTACGGCGGAGCCAGCCGTTGATAATTTCTCTCATAGACTTTATTACCTCACAATACTTCAGCACAAAAATAAACAATAAATAAATAGCATTATTTGTTGTGTTAAGCGTAATACCGCGTTAAATATCAACAGAACGGTATTGATACAAAAATACCTTGGAGTTGTGCATTAATGTAGAATAAAAAAAAAAGAATACATTGGCATTGAACAAGTAAAACGTGATGAATGGATATTATTTGAATAATTATGAACTTATCTAAGAAATAATTCTTGATTGGAGGAAAAATATAAGTAGCTAACAAGTTCCCTAATGAAACGTCATTAATATTTTTCTTATTCTACAAATGCAATCAACAAGCATATAATTTTCACGAGGGATCCCCAACGAGCGTTCCCTCCCCACTCTCCCGAACAATGCATTCAACAAAAATATAAAAAATTAATTTCTCTTTTTTATATTTACAATTTCGTTAATTGTTTTCATCCCTAGAACACGCTCTGCCACCCAAAAAATATGAGACAACAATTTTCTATGTACGAGACTTCTTGAGAAGAAAAAAAGATGTCGACATTTTTGGAGACCCTCAAACATCGACAAAATTCAATTAACGAAATAAAAGAAAATCCCTGTCTAATTGCACCCTCATCACGTTTTACCACTTCCCTGCTGCAGTAACTGCCTCGAATGAAAAAAAGTCTTCCCGAAAAATATTCTCTCCCTTAATAAACAAATAACTCTGGAAAATGGACTTCATAACTGGGCACATTGATCTTGTTCTCCACCTGTGCATTCTGGGCAACGACATTTCTCCCCTCCATGGTCAGAGAATTAAAGATATCCGACAATTTGCTCTGGAGTACATCGCCCTTGGGCTGTGTCTTAGATACCAAATCCTGGAAGGTAGCATTCCTGAAGTACTCAGACAGCTGAGCCCTCCTCTCCTCCTCAACCCCAAGATTATTATTGCTCTCAGTGAGGATTTTCTTCATGCTCTCAAAGGTCAGTTCCTCGACAAGTTTCCTGGAGACCCCAGGTGAGCTGCCGCCACTGTCCAACTCAGTATTCCCAGCATTGATGTCAGCAATGGAGTTTCTGCCGGCGCTGTCTACCCACGAGTGCCTGTGCTGCAGTGACGAGCTGCTGTAGCCGGAGCCCTGCTGCAACTTGATAGTATCCAAGCCAGCAGTCTTGAGACACTCCGTGACGAGTGCCTGATCCACCAAGACAGCCCCAGTCACCCTCTGGAACTCGCCGACATACTGGGCCCTCAACTCCGGCAGCAGATGGCCGGCGTCCCTCCTCCTGATCTCCACGATCTTCATACTGTACTCCATCAAGCTCCCAATATTGCAGACATGAGCTATCATCATCAGCAGACTGATCACAGTGGCATGAAGATTGAACTTGAGAGCATTGCTGATTTGGCTGCTGGTGAGTGCCAGGTCCTGCAGACTCAGGACAAGCCTCAGCTGTTCTAGGACAGTATCTTCCGAGGCAAGTTCGACAATCAGAAGTGCCAGAGTGGTGTAGATGGCCTCGATATTCTCGACCGAGTTGCTGGGAAGCTCCAGGGACTCGTACAGTGCCAGATATATCTCCGGTCCGTGCTTTCTGATGAAGATGACGTCAGGGCGAGAGGACTTCTCGATCGCCAGGTCCATCTCGAGGGGACTTATCGAGGGCTTGGCCAGCTTGTCAATGTTGTGGTGACGATCTATCAGTGTATGGAAGATCTTCTGCACCAGCAGACGCATCTCAGCGTCTGCTGCTAGCGACATTCGCAGGAGGGGGTCCAGGAAGCTGGGCGGGAATGTTGTGTTCAGGTGGATTGTCTGGTATTTAGAGCCGACTTTCAAGAGGGACTTCAGGAGAATACTCTGGAGTAGAACGTCACCCTTGGCCACTGACACCAGACGGTCTGGCTGGCTGTAGGGCACTTTGCTCATTATAAACATCATTATCTCGATCTTTTGGTAATCCGGCAGGTGATTAGCGAACTCCCCCAGTGCGTTTATCAGCGCCTCCTGGTACAGCTGCTCGTCGGGACTCGAGTGCTGGTTTCGGGTCACTGATATCCTCAGGTGCGACAGCAGGGAATTTATTATCTCCAGGACTGACGGCCCAACGCTCTCACCTGCGGCTATGGAGATTATCTTGGAGAGGGTGTCCGCGATACTCGTGCGGATCTTCGGGGATGACTTTGAGTGCTCGTCGAGGTGGGTCATCAGGGCCTCGACTACTGTGTACGAGTATTGGGACTGCAAGAAAATCGCCGGGTCAAGTTATTCTCTGGGAATTACTTGGGGGATGTCCTCAGGGAATAAAAATCGGGGAAAAAGATTTTGTAGTTTTCATTGATTGGGACATTAACGGGTGTTCAAACAATTTTTTATACTCACTTGGATTGAAAACATTATTATCCTAAACGTGTGAATGGCGAAATAATTGGGAACCCATAATTTATGATTGTCCAAGTGTCTCAGGACGGGCCTGATGACGCAACGAATGTGGCCGAACGATGCACGACCCACTAATTCACGCATACAAGTCTCGGCAAACTGGGGGGGATCTGATCGCTCCTCCGTGGGGCTGTCTGGCGTAGTACCTTCTTTATGAGCATATCTGGACAATCAGACAATAGCAGAATTAAAGTAGTGGTAAGTTCATTGACAGTTATTCACCATAACCTCTTTAATTGTAAAAAACAAGACCTAAGGGCCGGGTGTAATAATTTATCGCCTCGAAATCTCCGTCACTTATTGCACGTGAAATACTGATCAAATCGTGAGGAGACATCATTTCCTACTTGCAGAAATCATGCGCGGAGGTCGGAAATTAGGTTTGCTTATGATTTAATAATTATTTTCCTTGTAATTGCTCCCGGGGATGTCAAGGTTACGAACTATTACAGCCGGGCCTTGAAGAACTGGCAGATTGACAATTATTCACCATAACCTCTTTAATGGCAAAAAAAGAATATAAAGAACAGGTGAATTAATTGACAAGTCTTCACAATAACCTCTCTAATTGCAGAACAAAATGACTCAAGGAAAATTAAGCTTACTCCGAATTCTGCATATTGTACAGCAGTGACGGTACAATCTTGTCCATATGAACAGATTCCCAAATATTCTCCACAAGATCGTCGCTCAGTGTTTTTCTCACGACACCCTGCAGCCCCTGAATGCCGGCGAGTCTAATCTGCTTGCGTATTTCCAAGTCCTCGTGGTTGGCGTGGCACATTGCAGAGAACTTTGATACAAAGAAATCGTAACGTGTGTGATAAGACGGCGTGTCCTCCTCGATGTTGGCAAATCGGACAAACTGTCGGAAGACAAGAGTTTTCGGAGCTTTCAATTAAATGGAACAATGACAATCTGCACTAAGAGATCATTAAAAAACATAGCAAATCCGCTGAAGCCAGAATATTCGGAATGATTAGTCTCATCCATTGTTAATTGGTTTGATCATGCCTCAATTGCGAGGGGAGACTGCAGTGAAATGTCAACGTCTCCAATTGATATTTTCAAGTCCAAAAATCGCGATTTTTGGGAGCGAATAATTCTACCGATTCCGCCACTGCTTCCACTAAAACCCAGTCATAAACACTCCAGCAATTTTATCTGACATAATTGCAGTCTCCCCCCCACGACTCGAACGCCATCAACTCACAGACTGAGTCGCCATAATCTGCAGCTGGGGATCCATCGACTCCAGGAGCTTCTGTATCATCTTTAAAAAACTCTCAACAAAGAGGTTCAGAGTTTGGGCGTGACAGGCCAGCAGCAATTTATCCATGGCCTCCATGGCGATTATCACAAAGCCATGTCTTCGTCTATAAATATCCCTGGAAGCCCGTTGAAACAGATATTCACCAATTCTATCCAACTTCTCGGGACTACTCAGGGAGTAGAAGGTCAGCTTCTCCATGTTATTTTTTACCAGGCCATCCTGCAATGAAAAATCATTACGTTATCAGTGGCTGCCTGAGGTACTGCTACGTCACATTTCATTGTATTTCTGTTCACGCCTGGAATTTGTCGCATTTCAATCAATTCCGTTGAACTGTTCAATATAAAATAAAATCATCTGGACCTTCGGTAGAATTGCCAATTACATTTTTCACTCATTAAAAAAATATACAAAATAAATAGAATAATATGTGGGATTTTTCTTTCAACCCCTGATTTATTAGAATTAAAGATTACCTGTGGATTGACCGGAAAAATATTGTCAACCAGTCTCTTGTACCTCGGCCTCAGTGCCGAGCAGCACCAGCAGCAGCCTAGACAACAATATTCAATGGTGATTATTTTGTATTGCAGAAAATTAATAATATTCCCCAGGGAACCCGACATTGGCCCTCGTTTCAGGATCAATGCTATCAATCAGACAAGATGACATTCAGCTCTAACAATAGGTCTTGTAATACTGCAGTAAATTCCGATAGCAGAGTGTTTAACAAAAAAAATTATTACCGCACATAGTTCCTCGATAGTGATAACCGATAGCGAAAATCCCCACCTCCTAAGTCTACTTTATCACTGAATAGTCAGCCCGAATGGATTTTTCAGTCTCGATGTCAAGCCCTCGCTAGTCCTGTCATTTTTTTCTAATTTTCCAGTGGCTATTGCGCAATGGCAGACCAATATCGACTGCATCGAGCTGCAGTGGATGGAATTCAAGG
The DNA here is from genome assembly GCA_030522845.1 of Psyttalia concolor. NCBI lineage: Eukaryota > Metazoa > Arthropoda > Insecta > Hymenoptera > Braconidae > Psyttalia > Psyttalia concolor. The sequence goes on from JAPYZM010001026.1 coordinate 18,488, forward strand.
CTCGGTGCAGGCGATTTGACCTTGGGAGAGGGTCACGAAAATTGTGGGGACCGAGGGGGGAGTGATTTGATATTAGATTGGGGGTTTTTTGGATTTTTTTCGGGGGTTTTTCGGGGTTTTCAGGGGAAATACGGGGGAGAGTCGTGTCAACTTACATAATTTGTCCATCCTGATGTTATCGACTGAGCTTGGCTAACCTGGGGACGCAGTTACCGGGGTCACCGGCAGGTATCGACACTGTCTACATTTTTGGTGAGAGGTGAAATTTCTTTTTTTTTTATTTGAAGGGAAAGGTGAATTTATCAGCTTTGGATCGCGTCATCTTTTGCTTCCTCGAGGATGTTCACCCAAAGTGTTCAAGGCAAAATTGATTTTTTTGATCAGAGAGCAGGCTTAAGGAGTCTCAAGAGCCCTGACACCAAAAAAATTGATTATTAATTTCTCTCTGGGCCTTCCAGATGTTTTTCCAATGGCCCAGAAGTCAATTTCACATGCAGAACGTGCTCTGGTTATGCTGGGGAAAAATGAGATCCTAACAAAATTGCACTAGGTAAATTAATTGACATTTGTCAACTCCTTGGAACTAGTGTGGAGATTCTTCTTTCGTTATCAAAATATCTGGTGCCGACGAAAGGCCATCTGACACCGGCTGAAATTAATTTTTCGCTGACTGATAAAACAATTGACGTGCGAGTGACATCAGACGACGCCCTAGTCTCCTTAAGAATTTTCCCACTTGGAAAGCAATTATATCTCATAAGTTTCTGGTAAATTATTTGTCTGTAATTTCCCACGTATTGTTCGGAGGTTTTATTTACTGTAAAAAATGAAAAATATAATTTTTTTAAATCGATTTCAGGTGGAGAATTTTTAACGCAGGAATTTGGTGGAAAATAACTCAATTGTCCGGCGAATTACCTCGCATGGTCAATACAATTGTTTCATACGTCGTATTGTTCCCCCAAGACAACAGTCAAAACGGAGAATGAATAATTGGATCATCGACTCTCCCCCTCGACGTATTTTCAGCCGCAAATAGGTCTTCGAAAATCGATAAACGGAGCATCGGAATAGCACGTGTAATGATTCCGGTCACGTAACGCCGCAACACTTTTTAAAATATCGAGCATTTTTTTCCCCTGAATTCTGGACATTCCATTGAAATAAAATCTCGAGACATAGTAAATGAGAGGAATTAACTGGCTAAGTAATGAGGCTTTTTTTTTGTCGTCATAAATAATTCATTCGGGGGAATAGAAAAACTGGTTGAACGGTACTTCGTGTTCTTGACAGTCCAAAAATTTTGCACGAAGATCGGAATAAGTGATTTTATCGTATCATTAATATTAATGAGATACCACATCGCAACACGAAACAAATGCGCTGGGGAGGGATTTTAATATATCGATTTGTCGAATTCATTCACTCCCACGTTGCAAGGTTAACCCGCGAATTACCGTTGCTAAATAATTGAGCGATTTATTTCGGTCGGACCGAAAAAAAAATTCATTAGTCGGATAAAAATATGAAACCGAACTGAGACCGAGGAAAAATTATTCTTGACAATTTTGAATTTTCAATTGAATTGAATTTTAGTCAGTCAAAATTCCATCGGAAATTCTGAATTTATTCAATAATAATATCGCCCTAAAAATATTACCAGTTCAAACGTTCCGATGTCAATATTTTCGCCTACAATATTTTGTTTATAATATTATAAAATAATAATGTTTTGAGATTTAATATTCTCCCCCTATTCTTTTTTTTTGAGGTAATATTTTGAGTTGTAAGTTTTTTGCCGGCAAAAGTCTATCAAATTTCTATTGGAGAACTATCAGAAGTCTATCAACCAAATAGCGCGTAATTTTGCTAAATAATTGAGCAATTTATTTCGGTTGTAAAAAAAAATTGATGGAAATTGAGGAAAAATTATTCTTATGAGAATTTTTAATTCAGGACGGCCTCTCCGAATTTTATTCAATAATAATATCGCCCCTAAAAATATCATGTCAAAATGTAATATAAATATTTTCACCTGCAATATATTTTCTTAATACGATAAAATAATATTTTGAGAAATAATCTTCTTCAGCTGGAATATTTTTTGTTATTTTTGAGTTGCAATAATTTTACAGCTAAAAATCAGTTAAATTTCTATGCGGATCTGTAAGAACTCTAACGAGAAACTAGCGCTTAATGACCAAACAATTTTCCCCTAATTATAATCCCCAAATGAACAAAAAAAAGTCCAGCAAAAATGAAGCCCAAACGTCAAAAAAAATCCCAAATTGGCGATTGTTGAAATAATTATTTTTTCTCAGTTGATAATTTTTCAAACTCACACCCAGGATCCGTGCACTTCCTGACGACGCTCTCCAGGACCTCCGGCGCGTCGACCTCAAAACAGCACTTGATGAGCGCCATATCAAAACTGCCACCAAAACAACGACTTTTTGTACTTCACTTGGCGCTCCTGAGACGCCCTAAAGTCCCTCGTCGTCGGGCGTCATCCCCTCATTTCCAGAACGAGCCCTCGCCGGGTGGTACGTCAGAATACGGTCACAAGCCCTCATGACCCGCACCCTCGCCCGTGCTCCACTAACCCGTATCACACGAGACAACCCCCAATGATTTCATCCCCTGACGTCACTCGCGTCACTCGCGTCGAAGCGCCTGTGCCGATGGGGATGGGGACTCGCACAGGCGCGTCACGTGGAGAATTCGATTTTTCCCTAAATTTCAGTCGTTCTCACCTGTCGCCCACTGTCTTCGAACCGGTGGAAAGCGTTCATCAACCTCTTCCCCGGGTGTGACCTTGTCCGAATGCGTCCCATCGTCCTTGACATCTTTCACTTTCGTTTCGAGGAGACGAGAGAAAGAGAGCGACAACGAAACCCAGACCCTTGAGACGCCATTTTTATTTATTTATCAACCGGCCGAGGCCAATAACACGATATATTACAAAACAATTATCCCAATTTAATTCTACCATTACTAATTGTAAATAATTAGGCAGTTATATAAATTTCGTTAACGAAGAAGTTCTGGAAATTTTTTAACAAAAATTAGGCACACGTCTAGACAATTTTTAATCAGAGATAAACAAATTAGAAGAGACTGGAGAAGTTGGGGAATTTTTCATGGAGACCTAGAAAACTTTTATTAATTCATTAATCTCCAGTGGCTGACGTCTGGTGGACAATAAATCCAGAGCAGTCCTTGCTTTTTAATTGTTCTTAATTTTTTCTCTCGTTTGTTTTGCCGGTTATCGGATTTTCGGGGAGACTGGCCGTAATTTGAAGTTGAGAGTGAAAATTTTGTTATTCAGACGCTAATTGAAACTTTCGAAAATCGTAAATTCAATTCTGGGCGTTTTAACTTGAGAGACTTTTGAAAGTTTCATCTTGAGACTTTCGTAAATCATAAATAAATAAACACATAAATTGACCTCTGGTGATTTTTTCGATTAATTTTCGGGGTGAAGAGAGTGGAAAATAAAACGAAAATCGAGTTCACTAGAATTGCCGAGATTATTTTTCCCATCCAAATCTTGGCCAATAGGATTGCACCATTCGACGTTATTTTGTATAGCTAACACGGTATTTCAGCGGAAATTCTTGGAAATTT
>JAPYZM010001027.1:0-12365 GCA_030522845.1 Psyttalia concolor
CCTCACCAAACCTCGAAATTATAATTTTTCCATCACATTTGACTTGAACCGTTGATTCTTCCCAACTGTCCCCAAAAACAGTGAATTAAGCCCACACATTAATATTCAATCACACGTTACATTGCGTTAAATCACCGACCCTTTGGGAAACAAAAAATACAAAAAATGAGTAGTTATGTACGGAGATATTGTAAGTAGTTTTACATATAAAAGAATCTATATAAATATATATATAAAAATATATATATTATATCTGTCACACCGTGTAGATGATTCGCATTCCAGCATCTAGGTTTTTAATGAAAAAATTTAAAGAAAGAAATACATTAATTTTATCAAACACCATCGTCTAGTTTTTTTTCGCATGCTCCGCTGTCATTCCTGCTCGATTTTCATTGGTCACTGCGGCTGAATGCCGACCCCATGCAAAGTACGCTTCTGAAGACTGCCAAGGCTTCAACGACGGGGGCTGGATCCACTGGAGAGTCTGAAGATCTACAAAATTCAAGTTTTTTTGGAAGAAAAATCTTTCTCACGTCTGAATTTTTTCCTTCCTCTGCCGCTGGACTATATTCTGGAGAATCAGCTAAACCAAATGAGCAATCCTCAGGTGAATCCCAATCATCGGCAATTATAGGCCACAGGGTGAATAAAAAAATCAACAATCAATTAATATCAACTTTCAATTGAAAAATATTTATTAAAATATATCTTTACGTATACTGTATATACATTTTGATGGGACAGAATGGAGAAACTGCAATTACCTCAGCGCGAATAATTAAACCTCCTTACATTAAACATAATATTATTTAAACACATGGCATAAATATTGATTCTCTCTCAACATCCTCAATCTTAATCGTATCGATACTATTATCACACAGTTATCTCATCAGGAACAATTTAGTTTGACAATTGTATCATGAATGTACACTGCCGAGAAAAATGAAATTCTCAAACAAAAGTTCTCTTATTTGCGCAAAAACATCATTTTCTGAAAGTTATCAAAATAGTATATTTCGTAACAACTGAAGAAAAATGGTTTTTGGCGTGTGGGAGGTTTATATAAATATAATATAATCCCACGAGTCAAAAACCACTTTTTTCACGTGTCACGAACAATGTTTTTCATCTCAATGTGTCGGAAAAGCGCCACATGTCTCCGCTTCGCGTCGAGTGACTGAAAAATTACTTTTCCGACACACCGCGATGAAAAAATATATGCCCAAATTGAAATTTTGTTGTCCTATTTGGCTCGCGATGTTGGCCAAAGATTTCAATGCTCGTCAAAGCAACGGAAAAATCCTTTTTTGGTCATTTTCAACGAACGATTTTCTCGGCCAAAACAAAACTTATTCGAGATCTTGTTCGTTTTTCTCTCAGTGTACCATTGAATTGAAAATATCAGTGCATCTGTGCCACAATGGGCCAATGGGCTTGTACCTTTTGTTGTCTTCCTCTATTCTACTCAATCTCATCAAGAATTCAAGATTCCAATGATGTTCACTTCATCGAGCCAGTAAATAATGTTGAAACATGATAAATGTCAAACAGCCCAAATTCTTATCAGCTCAAATTCTGAAATATTGAGCCAACAATATAATATATTCAGTGGTGGAATGATAGAACATAAGAGAACTAACTGTTTTCTGCAATTCTTTCGGTGAAATATGTCAAGAGACCTTTTTTGCCGGCAATACTTTCAGCTACAGAAAAGGTCCCTTCAAACATTTATTTTGTTGCAAAGTTCGCCTGCAACAAATGCGGTCAAATTAAAATTAATTGTCCAGCAAAGTTTTTTCTTCATAAAGTCCTTATCAAAACCTTGAACAACCTCTTGTAAGTATTCATCGCTTCACCACTGAATCCTCACAATTACCCAAAAGAAAAAGAAAAACGTTGAATATTGTTATAAGTAACGGCAAAGGAAGTCAAATTGAATTTAAATTGTATATAAACTTAATAATTAAAACTTGCAACCCTGCAGAAGACAAAATGAAGGGAAGAAAGTGATAAATTTTAATAAAACAAGAATAGTTATTTTATTTTCAAAAGAAGACGATCTCGAAATTCATGTGAACTTGTTTCTCACTGGAAGAATAGTGAAATGATTGGCGAGCTTCATCATAACTAAAAATGGATGTGAACTATCTTTCCCATGAATTTCGAGATGCTCCAGTCCCCCAACTTTGGGCCAGTCCCATTTTAAAAATAAAATTGACCCCGATCTTGTTTTACTAAAATTCATCGAAACATGAAGTCAAAAAAAAAAAAATGAAAAAAAAAATGAATGAAAAATCACAGTCTAAATATGAGTATAATCGAAACTGGGATGAATGCTGTAGGGATCCTGGCTCTTTCCATAGACAAGTGCCTTGGCAGCTTCCTCCTGGTTCTTAGCCAGCTCCATGAGTGCCAGAGCCCCCAGCCACTTTTGATTGTCCTCCGGAGGTGGAAGTCCCAGCTGCTCCTCATCCTGTCTCACAACGACAACTTTGACTTTAGCCTCCTCACAATTTCTCTGGACATTTCTCATGGGATCTGTGACACTGCTGGAGCCAGCTAGCATGAGTACTGTGGGTCTCAACTCGTTCTCCACCTGTCTTACCGGTTTCAATATCTCCAACGACTCCTCAGGATGTCCCCTACTATTAACAGACAGAGAACAAGCTCCCCTCCACTCGTTGTTGAGCTCTGCGCACGGATTGTTGCCATTGCCATCCAGCAGACCATCAGGAGCACCTTCAGACGGATTATCAGGAAGGATGCAGTTGTCCCAGTTGATCTTCGTAGGATTATTGTAGATCGAGGAGTCAACGTTTGAGTTCTCCACTCCACTGTCACTCCCCGAGAATTCCACGTGATTGGACAGAGCTCTGGCAGTGAATCTTGAGTTGAATAGTCCCATGCTCAGCTGATGCTCTTCAGGATTGTCGGAATTGTCATTAACACACTGAGGATCATTTCCCCTCGTGCAGTCCCATCTCAACGGTTTGGCGAGCTGTTGCTCCAAGCAGGCCTCCCTCAACCAACGTTTCTTGGGCTGAAGTCTGTCCAGGGGCCTTCTCAAGGGTGTCACTGGTAATTTCGTTGTGGCCTCCTCGTCCTCAGAGTTCTGCAGAACTGAACAAGTCTCTGCTGGATCCTCGTCGTCCTGGCTCTCCTCCTGACTACTCTGGCTCTCGTTACAATACAGCCTCTGATTCGCCGGCTTTCTCACGAGATTCTCCTGCTCACCTGCTGCATCCATCATCAGACCTTTGCGTGATTTTATTCTCTTGTGATTCTCCGAGTTTGTCTTCCAGGGCTTCTTCTTCCTGTCCTTTCCTGTTGGCGTTCTGTCCTCACGCTCTCGGGACATTTTGTAACGCTCCAGCCATCTTGTCACGTCGTGGGGTAGCTCGGTATTACCGGAGACCGGCTTCAGGACAAAATCGTCAGAGCGTGTTAGGGTTGCGTAGGGATGGTCTGGACAGTGTCTGTTGGCATGGGTGAAACGCATCTCGCAACCGGGCTCGGTACACAGGAATGGCTTCTCTCCCGTGTGCAATCGCTGATGGGTTTTCAACTGCCCCGACTGCGTGAACGCCTTCGTGCAGCCCGGGTAGTCGCAGGGGTACGGCCGCTCACCTGCAAGACAAATCAGTGTGACAGTTTCTGGGCGAGCTGATGGCTAACTTCGACAATGAACTTCAACATTCTAGTCGTCATTGAATTGTCACTAGTAATCTATCACAAACAATTTAATTAGTCCGGTATAAACTCCAGGAGATGCTGGCATTGGTAAAAAGCAAGAGATTTTTTAGTTGACAATTCCAAACTCATCTCCCAATCGTACAAAGGCTGAGGCCAAGTGGAACATTTAAGTATCTCAGCCGGTTTTGGAGCTCCCAATTAGACTCCTCGGGTGATGAATATTGGGGAGATGTCTGATAAATGCGTTCCACAAAATCATTACAAAATTGCTCATTAGACCTGTCGTAATGACAGACGTTGAAAATACCTGGCTCGAATGATGAAATAATGTATTTGTATTTCAGACAGTGATAATAGTCAACTTTAATGAGTCTCAATGAGCACTTTTGGACCTGGAGGTCTTGACACTTGTCGGCGGTCAACGAACCCCCGCACACGCTTCGATCACTATCGTTTGTCCGGAACACGGGGAAATATGTCAAGGACACAGTTACCAAATATTTTTAGCATTTCTACGTCCAGATGGAATGTATTATCAATGAACAAATTCTACAAAGCAAATTTTCGCGATTGCAATCAGCTTATGGTGATCTAGTGTTCGGTGGCTGGTTTTATTGGCTCGACAACTGGGTCTATGAAGACGACCTGAACACTGGGGATAGCTAGTAGTTATTGCAAAAAACGAGGAATAATTTTTGGGGGAATTATGCATTATTACATCGATGAAAATAAATAGCCCATTTTCCTGGGTTGCCCCGAGGATCCTCGCAATTGCTAATGCCATTTTCCCAAAGATCGCGAGTATTTTCCTAAGAAAAAAAAATGCCTAACGACATTCTTTGTATCGACCCCTGCACTTCCCGGAACAAAGGAGAAGCCCCGAAAAACAACAGAAACCGATCGACCGGGCGCGTTCGCCAGCAATTGTCAGCCAAAAATCGAAAAAAAAATCTCGTCTTTTACACACGCGATAGTATCCATTTAACAATTTAAAGCGCGCATGATGGCGGTTGGCGGGACGCGTGACCGTTGCTACACACAATGAGTCAACGCACGCTCGCATGCCCCGGAGAGCCCAGCCATGCGGTAATCTCTCGGCAAATCCCCTCTGGCAAACAATAACCAAAACAAAAAAAAAATTCCACATGACAGCGAGAAAAATTTTGTCCATACTCTTTCCATTTTTCCCCACTGCCTCAAAAGCAATTTCATTCATAAAACCCCACATGTGGGGTGAGGAGAAAAAGAACAACACGATAATTATCGAGAACAATAAATACCTGTATGAGTGCGAAGATGAGCCTGCAGGCTCTTCTCCCTGGGGAAGACTCGATTGCAGAAAGTGCACTTGATACTGCTGGGCGATGTGCTCCCCTGTTTCATGAGATTGGTGAGTGCATCCGCCCGTGGACGACCCCGACGATGGCTCTCCCTCTCAGACCCTCCGGACCTCAGGCCACCACCCCTGACTCCCCCCTGACCGTGATCCCGATATTCCGGGGACGAGCACGAGCTGCCAGGGCTCAAATTAACGTTTCTCGCCTCCTCCCCCCAATTCCAAGGGTAGAGCATTGTGTCGCACATCGGTGGACTCCTTGGGCCCGCGTCTTCAGGCCCTCGTGCATCCCTCTGGGGTGTGTGCAACTCCATCCTCCAATTTACCAGCTTTCTCACTCTCGCCCAACTATCACTGGCCTCCCCTCGTCCCTCAGTCGCACAATTTTTTGTCAACTTTTCGCCGTCAATTGTTGCTAATCAACAGCAATTTTTTTTTCCTTATTCAACCACACTTGCACAACCTCGCAGGCAACCACAGCCGCGTGTAACTGATTTCAACCGCCAAAATAATGTGGCGCCTCGACGACGCCAACTGGAAACGTGGGGAACAGTTTTTGGAATCGTTGTACAGTCCCAATAAAGATTATTGCGATATCATCGACAATTTCCTGGGCCTTCCCAATCAATTCCACAAAGACTCTCGACAATTAACTCAATTGTTTCCCTCGATTTGCCCTCTCAATCGCAGTTTATCACTCGCAATCCGGAAAAATCAATAATTGGGAGCTGAAAAATCGTGCACGTTGGACGCAGAGAATGTACCAAAGGTCTATAGTCGGGTCGTTGAGTCGTCGGATGTGGAAGATGATTGGTCAATAGAATTGCACAGTCCACTTGACAATTCGCCTTAATCCCCTTTACCCCGAGTAATCTCGATATTTACCTGAAAAATCCCGGAAAAGTCAGCACAATTGTTTGATCCAGGCGCAATCGCTGCCGGAAAATTAATATTCACCTGGAGACAACGAGAGTGAGCAAAACCGGAGACGAATGAAATTTGTAATTCGCACAGTCGTCCATGCGTGGTCGCCTTGATGGCAGCCAGCGACTGCCGGAGAATTTATCAATTTTCTGGATAATTGCGAATAAATTAGTTAAAAAATCATTGCCAAAGTGTTTCGACGATTTTTATGGAACAATTCTGTCTCCTTGGGGCATTAAAAATGAATTAATTCTGATAAGTGGTGGGGGTATGGATCGCTGGGTGCAAGACAACGTTGCACGGTCCCTCCTCAAAGCGGCGGCAGACCTCGTGGTAGTCGATTCCACGACAACGGCCATATTGGAAATATTGAATGTCTCTGTTACACAAGGGCTCAAAAGTAGCCGTGAAATTTTCTCAAAATCCTCGTAGTAAAGAGGATATTATACGCCATGGAGAACTCGTACAGTATCACTGTGACTAATAAATTTTCCTTGGCACTTGACGAAGATGAGGATCCACTGGAGTTGCTGAAAGTGAGGGAGCAGGAAAAGGAGGCTAAGAAGAAGGAAAAGTTGTCCGAGAAGGAGAACAAGAGCAAGCTACCGGAGCCTACGAAGCCTGCCGGTGTTAAGCCACCTAAACCGAGGGTTATCAAGGACAATCAGGAGCATCAGAAAGTCCAGAAGACCCAGGAGAACAAGAAGGAGCAGGGTAAGTTAGCCTCGTTTTTTTTTTTTTGGGGGGGGAGTTGGGACTTTCTCCGCCACCTCGTGCTCGCGATTATGGCCGCCAACATGCGAGGGGGAATTTGCACCTCGTGCTCGCTGAAAATTCAGGGGGCTTGGGTCATTTGGGGGTTCATTGGGGCTTGATTAGACGGGGGATGCCGAGGGATTGGCTTTTGAAGATGATAAACAGACGGCTTGGGCATAAAGTGCACCGGGAACTTGGGGAAATTGGCGCGGTTTCGAGGCTTTGGGGCTGATAAACGTGCCATGGGTATTTCTTGATGAAGAATTTGGTGACGATGCGAGCTCTCGGGGCTTCGTAATCTCCTGGTGGTCTAGCGCTCCTTGGCCATATATGGAGTGCTCAATGGATATATCTGTATTCCTATATATATATTAATATATATATATCGCGGCTCGCAGATAATTGTGAGTTTTTTTGGAGAAATCTGGAATTTGGGGGTTTTTTGGGGATTCACGCGGTTTGGGGGAGCTTTTGGGTGAGATATTTTGCGATGCTGGATTAAAAACCACATGGTTGCCATGTGCTTCGGGGCGGGGGGGCTAAGGGACTTAGGGACGCAGCGTTTCTGCGTGAGATCCACTGGCACAGGCGAGGGAGGCCCTTCGACTTTGGCGACGTTTATTTTTGGGCCAGGGGTAATGGAATGCCATAGTCTTCTTCATTTTTCTAAACATTTTTTTTTACTTCAAATCATTCATTTTTTTTTTACATGGAAGCACGTTAGCGCGGACAATGGGGGAGATTAACGAGCCTTGATTTTTTAAAACATACGATATAAGTTTTAGACAATGAATTTGTTGAATGATCGCTTGTTATTTAAGAAACTAGTTCATTGACTCGATAATGTAATGATCAGTTGATAAGGCGGTCTCGTTAAATTAATTAATCGTTGGAGAAAAAAATTGTATAGTTTGATGTTGACGACAGAGCCCAGGAGTCGAATCCCCCGGATAGTCATCCGCAGGAATTTCGCGATTAATTTTGTTAGCAATGGTGAATTTTATTATTATAAAATTAATTAGTTTTAGGAGTTCGAAGTATGAGACTCGTACGAACATTTAATATAAAATTAATTGAGAATAGACTGAGCACTAATTACCCGAAGCTCGCCACCTTCAGTTATTTTCAGCGATGTATGAGCTTGGAAATAGACACTTTGTAGCATCCTCAAGGAGGTAAATGCCTTTTCGATAACGAAATCCATAAAAAAGTAATGTAATTGTTCTTTGGAATTCCAAGAGTATTACCCACCAGTAGAGATGTCTTATTTAGAGAAATAAAAGAACAAGGTCTGTATTTTTTTGATTAACTGAAAATATTTGGGGATAAATGCGTCATCATTTTATATCGACCCTCCGCTGTCTCCACGAGCCATTACACGCAATAGAACTCTCATTGCTGGGAATATTAGATTTTTAAGCCCATGTTTGCAGAAATTGTAATCCTCCCTTTGTGACAATTCAATCCGCCACTGAATCACTAATTCCTCTTCGCAATCAACAGAATTTACTTGCAGAGAGTGACACTCATATCTTAATGACACGTTAATAAACCTAGAAACTCAAGATAATTTAGTGTTACATTCCATTGATTCGTTAATCAATCTAATTACCCCTGAAAATCAATACCAATAACAATATTTGCGGTAACGTATGAAGAAATCCTTCATAAACCCCGTGAGTATTTTATTTTTTCGTCCCCCCTTTCGTCCAGAAAATTTCTTCAATTGTTTAATTGATTATTTATTTAATTCTTAAAAATGCGCATTGAATTCTCGATTACATTATCAGAATTTATCATTCAAACTCGCACTCATTGAATTCCTCGTCTGTAATTCGATAGTTATCACTTGAGCTTTTGCAATTAAAAAAAAAAAGTAAATTAATCTGTTCGCTCGTATTTTATGAATGTGATGTTATCAATTTTTCGGTACTGTTAAATTAAAAATTGATTGTATTTTTTATAACGCAAAAAATTACGCATGTTTAATTGTATAAAATGAAATTGTAGAAAACAATGTACATATTGAGAACTCACTTTATCATTTGCAATAGGTCATTCTATCGAGAAAATGATATGCCGGTGTTAAAGTATGTCGTAGAGAATATGCCGGGCATGGGGGGAGACAGAAATACTTGGGTCGTATTCCTCGGGATGATAAAGCAATGAGGGACTGGTGGTAGTAAAAATATCATGGGATTTTTTCTTTCTTTTCTCTCGATAGTGGAGAAGAAGCCCTCGCAGCAGCGAACCAGTGGCAACGATCGTAACGTCAAGTTCTCCGGTGAATCCCGGGAAGAGTACAACAACAGACGCAATCGTGAGGATGGCGACCGACCTCCTCGTGGCCATGGCGGTGATGTGAGAAGAGGACCTCCTTCTGGGTAATTTTTTTTTTCCACGCCAAAAAATACTTCCCTCGTAGGCGAAACACTGGGAGACACCGCTGGACGGATTGAAATGTTTTTCCGCTAAATTTCTAGGTCGTCTAGCTCTTCGATTCCAGTTGTTTTTTTTTTCTACTGCGCAGTTCGTGAAATCAGGCTATCAGAATATCTACGGAGTTGGTAGTCAGCTTGGGGAATAGTTGATAGATATTTCCTCAATGTTCTAGGGCATTTTTAGATTTTTATGGCTGTAGGGAAGTGGTAAAACTCGGAAATCTAAGCTTCAGCTCATTCTGAGTGTCCAGTGCTCTTGGTGGAGATTAGGGCGAAATGTCAAGGGCATTTTTAATCCCTCAGACAAAAAAACTTGAGCCGAAATTGATTTTTATTTCGTCAGTCTTGCTTGTGGTGAGAATCAGATCGAGACAAAAATAGTAAATGTAATTTCTCCAGGTCGGACATTAGATCTGCTGAACAATTTGATTATTATTTTACGCGTTATCAGTCACTGGCACCTCCAGGTGACAAATTATTACAGAGTATAAATTTTAATCCAATTATTTGGAGGGTGAAGATGATTGTTTTGGAAAATGCCAATTGTTAGGCAAGTTAGGCGTAAGTGAATTATTGAGGGCATCAGTAATTCGTTTGGAAAAAAATTGGATTGGAATTTTTACTCTGATGGTAAGTCTTATGAGTACTTGAGTATATACTGAAAGTAATCCACTTTTATTTTGATTTTTGGAGCGTTTTATATCGAGCCATTAGGAAAAAGTTGATTAAAAATTGTTGTCAAGGTGGGGATTACAATTTTCATTTTTTTTCCTGCAGCGAAGGCCGGGATAATCGAGAATTCCGCAATCGCGAGTCGGGCGATGGTCCACGTGGTGAATTTGGTGATCGTCGCGGGCCCCGAGGCGGCGGTCCACGCGGTGCCGGCAGCGGTGGGGCACGTGGCGGTAGCCGAGGCGGCCCACGAGGTGCACGCTCCGGTTTCGATAATCGAGGAAAACGTGAATTCGACCGTCAATCGGGCTCTGACAAAACGTAAGCTCATCAGCCACTTAATTCAGTAGTTGTCGTTTGTTAAATAAAAATAAATTAACATTAATGTAGAAAATATTAACTAATTAACGAATTTATTCCCTTGTGCCGTCGTTTGCAAGCAGGCAAACGAGGTAAGAGTCCTTTGGCTCTTCAGCATGATTTTTTTTCACATGTTTCGTCTATTTTCTGTGAACAGTTGTTGTCTTAAAGAGGGTAATATTTTTCGTGTATTGTTAATGATAACAGGCATAATTACAGCGGGGTGAAACCAGTTGACAAAAAGGATGGCGCTGGCAGCCACAACTGGGGAACTCATAACGATGAAATTGAGTAAGTTTTTTTTTTATTACATTTCTTGCGAGAAATAATTAATTTTTGGTAATAAAACTTGATAACTAAATAAACTAAACTTTTCCGTGCGCTCAGACAATTGACATTCCACGCATTCGTCTTCAACCTCAATCAGAAAATTACAACTCCATTGAGTGTTCCATACTTTTATGTTTCGTTTCAAATTTTATTTTAGTGATGAAAAATCAACATTTTTCTCTTGAAATCTCTGGAGTCATTATCTCATACCCGACGAGAAAAAAAAAGAGAAGAATACGAAAAAAAAATTTGATAATGGAAACGGTTCATCATGGTTTCATCAACGACAATCAAAGTAAAATGTGACAATCAATTATCCAATAACAATAAATAACTGACAATAATTAATGAAATGAATGAAAAAGAAGTGTTAATTTCCATTAATTAATTGCTTTTGTGTGATTCCCCCAAGGGAAAGCCTCAACAATGATCACCAGGACTGGAACACTGACAAAACTGACGCCGAAGCCCCCAACCCTGAAATTAAAGATGGCGAGACACCGGCAGCTGATGCCTCCACTGAGGACAAACCCGCTGAGGAAGAGGCAAAGGAATTGACATTTGACGAGTGGAAGGCTCTCCGCGGTGCACGTGCCAAGCCTACCTACAATTTACGTAAAGCTGGCGAGGGTGAGGATTTGACTCGCTGGAAGAAGATGTACGCCCTCGAGAAGAAGAAGGAGGGGGCTGAGGAGGAGGACGACGAGGAGGAGGATTACGATGCTGCTGTGGAATATCCACAGCGTGTTGGCAGACAAAAACGCGTTTACGATATTGAGATACAGTTCACTGATTCGCGACGTGGTGGTGGTGGACGTGGGGGACGTGGAGGTCGTGGACAACGTGGAGATCGCCAGAATGGACGTGGTTTCGGTGGAAATCGTGGGGGCCCTCCTCGAGAGGGCGGACCAGCTGCTGAGACACGTTCTCCTGCTGTGAGTATTTTTTGTAATAGATAAAAATAGTAATAAATAATAAATTCATTATTCGACGTTTTACTTTTTACGTTTTGACGTTCTTGAAATCTCTCTTCATCGAGATCAAAAATAAATGAGCAATCGTCTTGTTCTGCTTTGCCCTTAACTCAACCGATTTTCTCCTTCCCCCAAACTCAATTTCTAACATTAACTACTTTATTCATGACTTCAGGAGGCTCCAGCAGCTGCGATCAAAGTTGCTGGCCCCGTGGTAGAGCAGAGATCGCCCCGTGGACGTCAGAACGCCCCGAAGGTCGACGACGAGCACGATTTCCCCTCCCTGGGTTAAGATCTCATCTCTATCTAAGCAACACTCTCTCTTCAATCCCCATTGAAGAAGGAAACAAAAAAAACAACAACTAACAAATATGAAAAGAAAAAACAACAAAACAAATAAGTTCCAACCATTATTTTACCATGAGCCATCGTAACAACACAATCATCGACAGTTTGAGAAAGAAAAAAAAAATTAAAATAACGAGAAACATCGTAATTAGTCTTTAATTATACTCCTTGCTATTTTAAACTTACAGTGGCCAATAAGTCGCGTATAATACAACCATTGATGCATAATACACGACATAACACTTAATCCATACACATAACTGTATACGTACTTGACATTAAAAGAAATCCGAACATGCGATAAGATATGAGAAGTACTGAAAATATTGAGCCAGGGCATATGATGAATACCAGACAAACAAGAGACACGAGTAGGTAGAGGTGAGAAGTTAATGACAACAGGAGAAATCGAGTAAACGTATTTACTATAAACAAAAACAAAACACACGTTCGTACAGGTTTAACGTTATTTGTTTTGTAGAGCCAACACTGGTAGTTGTCTACAATAACGAAAATGAAAAGCTA
>JAPYZM010001028.1:0-37492 GCA_030522845.1 Psyttalia concolor
ATGGGAGATAGACGCAGAGTGTATGTGAAAAGAGTGAATACAATGATTCTTTTTGTTCCTTTTAAAAAAATGGCTGGTTTTTCCCTTCTTGTTTTCACTTTAGTATGGGAAATTAATGGTCTTACACACAAGAGATTGTTCTTCTTGAGGTCTTCCTGCGCGACCCATCCATGTAGTGATGACCTTCAGCGCCTGCTTAGCTTTTCCAGGGCTAAGCCTGTTTACAATGCAGTGCGTCAGCCTCGCACAGCTGTCATTTGTTTTTTTTTTAATTGTCAATATTTCTTTTGCCTTGTGAGCAGTATCGTTACTGTAAAATCCTCTTTCTCTCCTCGTTGAGCCTTTCTCGATCGACAAATGCTTAATATTCGGGGAATTTACCGGACTGGAGTGATGCTGTGAGATATCGGTCTCCATTTTGAAAAATGGCGTGAATTAAGGAGATGAAAATGGATGAAATTTTTGGGAGTTTTTTTTCGGTGGACCAGTAGTGGAGAATCACTCGCCTCTGCAAATGTTTTTGAAGCGGCTTTAGAATAAGTTTGATACTCACTAGCTCCTTATGTTAGATATTTTTTTGTGCAGTCAACAGCTGATTGCAAACAATGATTGTTTTTTTATCTGATTTTAGATTCTTTTCTGTCGACTCGGAGAACACCAGTTTCTTTTAATCTTTCGGGAAGTAGACTCTTCCGGTAGGCTTGATTTCAGCGCTTCTGTAGTTTATAAGTTCACTGTTTAATTAACAGTAAGTAGGGGTGAACCGAGGGAAGCATACACTTCAATAACAATTGAGGAGAAAGTAATGATTCAATCGCCAGCAAATCTGATGCCCGACCTGCAGGCGTCAGGCACAAAGGTCGGAAGTTAAGTTTACTTACGATTTAATTATTATTTTTCTTGCATTTAGTCGTGGCGATTTTGAGGTGGTGCACTTGTACACTCGGGGTTTAACTCCACTCGTGATTTTAATACCGACCCGGGATTCAAGCTCTCGGAACAACCGGAGAGATTGGTCCGTTGAATGACTCTACATGAGAGAACCTCCATTTGTCGACGACTGGCTGACTAATTCGATTATCAATCAATGAGTTATATTTCCTAGGGTTGACATACAATTGTAAATGAAATTGTTGCATAATGTGGGGTTTCGAGACAGTTTTGTCCTACATTAGCTTCTGAAAGAACTCCGGGTTGATTTATTCCGCTGACTAGGCATTGCCTTGTTGAATTCGTTCAATATTCTATACCGAGAGAAAGAAATTCTGCTAATTAAATGGTTCCAGACGTTTGATTGAAATGGAAATCCTTTGGGAGGAATTTGATGGGCAGAATTATATTATTTTTCTCAATGTGATTGACATTATTCAGTGTAAGAGTTTGGAATATTTATGGAAACCAAAATTACTGCAATAAAATTTTGGTCTAGCGAAGTGAGTAGCCAGGTCTAATTTTATTTATTTTTTCATGTCTCGTGTACATCGAGTTCCGAGCTTTCACAATGAAATGCGGCGAAAAGTGGATAATTCAGATGAGCGTATGAGAAATAAACAAAAGAGAATCCATTAAAAAAGAAAACGAATGCTGGAGTATATGTGGAACAGAATAACTCAAAAATATTGATAATGTAACAGAATTTATTGGAAAAAAATGGGAAGTTGATCCCTCCCAGCAGGTCATCGCCCGAGGCCCTTCAACCGATTATTTTATCCTTTCTTTTTTTTTGTGAATGCTTTTATTTTCCACTCTTCTAAAAATCATTTCAGACCGGCGTAATTCACGTAGTGAACTATTACCACTGTCATACATTTTATTATTTAATTTTATCTCTTATATTTGGAATTCGCAGCCACAAAACCAGTTTTCTCACTCGTTACGAAATATACTATTTTATACCAGAGTCATTGCCAAAGTATTTGTAATGCTCAGCCCCTTATTTTGTTAATATTGTTGCTTGCTCAATGATTTTATTAGTCGTATTCCCGTGTTCTAATCTAAATTGAGTTCTAAAACTGGTGAATGGATTATTTCTCCATTTAGCATGAAAACCTAGAAAGATAGTTATTATTCCGGCCATTTCCAGAAAATAATAATACTCCAGATCTCTCTGGCTTCTACGTCTTCCCGGGGCCGACCTAAAGTTTTAATTGAACAACGAGAAATATCAGCTGGGACCATTGGGCTTCATTTTACCGATGAGAAAAAAAGAAGGCTCTTCACTCACCGCTGGCTACCGCTTTCCTCGCTTTATCCAATTTCCAATTCATTTCAGAACGGCTGGAGTCGAGTGTTTGTGCCACGTCCCGTGGGGGATGTTCAGGATGTCCAGAACTGTCGGGCACAAACCAAGGTATCCAGACACGAAGAGCTGATGTTCAATTAAACAATTCTTCGTGTTTCACAGGAGACCAGGTGAATCCTCTGAAAAAATTGCAGTCTCCAGAGTTTGGTACACGATAAAATGGAAAAAAAGATTTTGGGTGGAAGTTATGAGAATAGCAGCGAGAGCTACCACCCTCTGATACTGCATTTGGCCCTTGTCCTTCACAGGAGGATGTTTTTTAATTGCCAGCCCTAGACGAGAGGGAGTTATTGCATCAACTTCGGCTGTCAATAATGGAAATTTAATGATGAATTGAGATAGCAACAAATTATTTTTAACAAAGATCAGGAGCTTCAGATTCTCCTGGTAATTTAGGCAATTATGAAACTCCCTGATGATTCATTCCATCCTCTGACAACTGACAGCAATTCGATGGGACTCTCCCTTGTCCCAAGAAGACTTTTAACTAGAAATCGGGTCATCCTAACATTTTCGTCTGCCTTTGGGGATGGAGGACACGGCTACAAGTGTAAATTCCATGGAGTGGGTACGTAAAAAGTTTTTGCTGCCTTCAATTAGAATAAAAATTGCAACTCCACTGGTACCCACCGACAGACAACAAAAATCCCTAGGGACATTATCGTTAATCTAGTGATAAAGGTCACAAAGGTCAGAGGGCGCCATTGGTGTCCCATCGCTGGTATTGGCCAGCCTGTAATGCCGCTCTCCTTCTCACTCCCTCCTCACGAAAACGAAAAGGGAAGGGAATGTGGGCAAAAGGGAGTAAATCGTCTCGTGGAGTCTGTGGGCGGGGATGCTCCCCCACTGGTGGAACCAAGACAGCACGAGCCGAGACAACCGGCGCTCCATTACAACCCGTTGGTGGAACACCACCGACCCTACCGATTTGGCCCTCAGTCAGAGCGAGACACTGGCACGGGGAAAATACTGTAGGACGCGGTGAAGAGAGAACAAGCGATGATCCGAGGAGTGTAGCGCACTGTAGCGCACGCCGTAGTGCCTCGAACCAACCAATCAACCCCCATGCACACACAGCACACAGCCCGTGTCCGTCGTCCGTCGAATTTTAATGGCGGCCGACTCCGTAAACCCCGCTTACTATTATTGTCAATCGACGAATAATCAAAGTAACGTCCGTGCATACTCGTCCCTACAATTCACCAACAAATAGACAAAACAATCGAGTGATCAATCGACTTGTGTGGTGCCCCCTTCCCCCCAGTTTCTCCAAGTGATTCCCATCAAAATGTTAAAAAACTTGTGCTAAAAAAATAATAAAGAGTGGCCCCTGGACAAAATAGTCCCTAAAGGTATTATATCCCAGTAACGCTTGAGAACCACAGGATTAATCGTGAGTGTAACATCGGGCCACGGAATTGACCTCCAGTGTGCGTGTGCAACCATGATGAATCAAGATGTGCCGTGATACATTGTTCATCGACAATTTACCCACAATTTCCAAACCGAGAAGGTAAACAATTCAATCCCCCAAAGTCATACATTTATTTCCTCCACTGGTGACGTCATCTCTTTGTCTACATTAGCGAATAGTGTCATAATGAGTAGGTGAACGAAGGAAAATGCACATTCCTTTGACGAAGTTGAGGAGAGCAAGAGAGAGAGAGAGAGAGCGAGCGAGAGGATGTGTATGTGTGTGTGTGAGAGAGAGTGCAAGAGCTTTCAGTTCTTTTTTTCCTCACATTTCATTCATTTGCATATTCAAAGAAAAATATTTTTATTCGCCATCTCGTGATTTATCCTTTGAAGTATATCGCCATGAAAACGTGAAAATTTTTCATCGAGAGAAAAAAAAAATGTGTACTCATAAAGGATCCACTAGAGCCCCCGTTCCGTGCCTTTGTGTCGAAGGAGACCGCAGTGGTATGGCCTTAGCTGTCAAGTGTGCCTCTGTATGCCCCTCTTTTTTTTTTTTCTCTCTCCTCTCGTCTCTATCCCCCGCGTTTTTTTTTTCGCCCGCCCTCTCCTCTCCCCCGCCCTCGTGTGTATGGCTGTATGGAGTACGAGAGGGTACCGATATAACACCGTAAAACCCAAAGGGCGTATATATACGTATATAAGTTTCATGTACACGTATATGTAAGAGCACTCACGAGAATCATGGGGAATAGAGCCATCTGGGCCCGTTTGTCATTTACTTTACTACTACACCAAACAATCTCTTCACTTCTGTGTACTTCTCTCCTCTCATCGCCGTTTCTCATTAGTCATTATTAATTTACGGTGCACCAGCTACTAAAGTATCAGTAACTCTCCCCCTGGCAAACCTTAGGCGGTTGTAGCCGAGCTGTGGAGACAAGTAGAAAGGATATTGTTGTTTACTCCTTATTTATGAATATGTGGGGATGACGTATACGGGCAGAGGGTAACACTGATAAATTTCAATGGCCTGGAGGAGTTGGGGGGAGGACCTGGTGGTCCAACAATTTCGTTGTTGTTAATGAGCCTTGACGAATGGATAGTTTTTAGGAAAAACTCGAGTTTTTTGTTGGATGCTTTGATTGAGGACGTGGGGGAGATGAGGTTTGTTGTCAAATGTTTACAGTTGGAAAATCAGGTTGGGGAGGGCGAGTGTGGGGGTTGTTGGTAATTGAGGGATATTTGGGGATTCCTGGAGCGGGGGAATCACGAGTGTTTAGGGGCGATGAGGGAAATGAGGGTTTAATGATGAAATTTTGAAGATTATAAATTTAACTTCAGAAAGTTTTGTAGAGCTGTTGGTAAATCGACTTGGGACATTCTTTAATTAAATTATCCTGTACATTCTTCAATATTATTATTGTAGACCTCAATTGTGTGGCTGACTCTGAGTGCATCGAGACATTTTGTTTGGCTGGAATTGAGTGACTGACTACAGTTGTATCTGTTAATTTTCGTTTCAATGATTTATATACTGAAGACATCAATTCATTAATTTAATCCCAACGATGTCTACCACATTCCCTTGCTATCCAACTGTCGTGTGCACTTGGATTAATAAAAATCAATTAGCAACGAGAGCAATCCTGTAGGTGTTGAAGAAATAAATATTCCCAATGCTATTCATAACTAAATGCATAATAATAAACAGAAAATAACATTTGAGTGGGCCATTGAAGCTTTGATTAGCCAGCATTGAACAGCTGTTAAAAAATCGTGTATCCAAATCACGTTTATTCCAGCATTCACAAGCTTCCTCATACTCCCCCCAATAGTTAATATTTATGTTGAAAATATATACCATCAGCAAGTCACTCAATGTTTTATTGATACCTTGTTTTACAGGGGCTGGAAATAGTGAGGCGTCATGTTGTTGTACGAATGGGCGCATTGCTGTTAGCGCCGTACGCACAAAGCCCTCTCCCAAATCCTCTTTTCTCAAAAAAAAAAACGAAAAAAAAATATAACTCCATTTTTACCCTTTTAACGAGCCAACCAAACAATCGCTCCAGTATATGAAAAGAAGCACAAGTTCCCTCTCCATTCCTGCATGTTTCATCACAATTCACTGATACGAGATGATATACTCTGGACTGAGACCCTTTCCCATACTACTGGCAGTGCCACCACCGCCACGGTTGCACATGTCCCCGACAAAAGGACAAACAACCAGTGGAGTATCATTGCTAGTTTGTCGAGTGATTGTCATCATCGCTGTATTAACAACGATTGCAAATGCAACGACAATTCCATCCCCAGCATCATCCTCAGCCGATCCGTACTCATCGCCAGTGCCATCGGTGCCCGGGCCACTTCCCTCATCCTCCTCATCGTCATCCTCCCTGCCGCCACCCCTTCAATCATCCCAAGATGAAAATCCTCACGTTGTCGCACGCTTTCCATCCCTCCATCATCGGCTCGAGTTGAGTAGACTCGATCCAAACTTCACGCGTGAGGGTCCACTGCGTTTCAATCATCTCACGATTGATCCCACAACTGGTCGTCTCTATGCTGGTGCCATTAATCGTCTCCTACAATTGGATAAGAATCTTCAATTGGAGGAGATAGTATCAACCGGTAAGTATTTACATTACAATGAATGATCCCCCCCAGCAATCCAAGCCCCTCCCCTCCTCAACTACGAGCACCAACATTCATCAAATGATTTATTTGTGATGCAAAAGGTCCCAGACTGGACAATCCCCAGTGTCACGCAAGCGGATGTATATCCAGGGAGATGACTACATCATTAATGGACAACGTGAATAAACTCCTAATTCCTGACCTTGAGTCGGGCACCCTCATAGTGTGTGGCTCACTGCTTCAGGGGGCGTGTGAAAAGTACAAAATGTCGAATATATCGATAAAGCCGGAATTTTTACCGCACAGTGTAGCAGCTAATGATGAAAATTCATCGACTTTCGCATTCATTGGCCCGGAGCGTTATAATCCTTGGGGCAGATCAAATGTACTCTACGTTGGCACAACATTCACCAACAATGGAGAATATCGTCACGATGTACCAGCAATATCCAGCCGTGATCTTTACACACTTGAATTTGCTCGATATACATTTCACAAACAATCGATACTCCATATAGATGTCAAATACAGGGATCACTTTCTCGTTAAATATGTTTATGGTTTCAATGCTAGTGATTATGCATACTTCGTACTGGTACAAAAACAATCGTATTTACCTGAACAAGAGGAGTTAGGTTATATATCGAGATTAGCCCGTAGTTGCATAAGTGATCCAAATTACGACAGTTATACCGAAGTTACGCTACAGTGTTCCGTTGATGTTGGCAATGGTACACAGCAGATATACAATTTGGTACAGGATGGTAAAGTTGCTGCTGCTGGTAGTGATTTAGCAATGCAACTTGGTATACCAGTTGGTGATCCTGTATTTGTATCTGTTTTTTCACCGAGCAAGGGAATAACAAATGAAGCACTGCCTAAATCAGCAGTTTGTGTTTACTCCCTGCAGGAGATTGAAACAAAATTCAATGAGAATATACACATGTGCTTCAACGGTAGCATCAAATATCGCAATATGGGCTACATAAGTGGCCCCATACAAGACGGTGAATGCCCAGTGGCTGGCACTACTGGCAATATATTAAACTTCTGCGAAGTTGGATTAAAAATATCAGGTGTTTCGCCTATTGTTGGACAAGCGGTAATCGATTTTCCAGACACATTTGTTACATCTATAACCATTGCTAACACCGAGACACACACTGTTGCATTTCTTGGTACGAACGATGGTGTATTGAAGAAGGTGCTTCTATCGAGCTCCGAGTCGTCGGTGTACGAGAGCATTGTAATTGACAGTGAGCAGAAAATACTTCCCGATATGGTGTTATCACCCAATGGTGATTACATACACGTACTGTCAACATCGAGAATAACTAAGGTTAGAGTTGAGCACTGCAGTGGGTATACAAGTTGTTCGAGCTGTCTGGATGCTAAAGATCCATACTGTGGCTGGTGTTCACTTGAGAAGAGATGTACAGTGAGGGGTGCATGCCAGAAAGCAAGTCGAAGTAGTCCAAGATGGCTGTCACTGAGCACCGGTCAGCAGTGTATTGATTTTGAGCAAGTTTTGCCAGATCGTTTGCCAATAAAGCAAATGACATCGGTCCAATTAACAATTAGAACACTACCAGAACTGCCCTCGGGGACTAATTACAAATGTGTCTTTGGCAATGCTGAGCCCATCAATGCTGTGATGAAGGGCTTTGGCCTGTCCTGTCCAGCTCCACCAGTACCTCAACGACCAAATATACCCGACGGCACTGATCATGTTCTTGTGCCGCTGTCTGTGCGCTCCAGTGAGACCAATAAGGACTTTGTATCACGCAATTTTGCCTATTTTGATTGCTCCAGACACACCGTCTGCTCCGAGTGTGTTAAAGCCCAGTGGGCATGCAGCTGGTGTGTCTATGATAATAAGTGTACTCACAATACCAGTGGCTGTCAGGGCAATATAATCTCTGGAGATAATCATAATCAGGCAACACTAGCTGCACACGGTGTACAGTACTGTCCACGTTTCTCTCGTCGTGATGAGCCTCTAATGCTACCCAATAATGTCCCCAAAGAGATTATTCTCGAAGTTGAAAATCTACCCCATCCCCAGATTGGACACACTGGCTTTCAGTGTATAGTTACCATTGAGGGGGCCAACTTGAGAGTACAAGCGCGTGTCGATAGTAGTCGTTTCATTGTTTGTGACAAAACGATATATTCTTACGAAGCTCTTACTGGTGAATATGAAGCGACGGTGACTGTCGTTTGGAATACAAATCATCACGTTGACCGTACGAAAATTATTCTGTATAAATGTGAAGTGCTTGGATCACATCGTGAACACGCTGACTGTTCTTTATGTATGACCAGGGATCAGAGATTCGAGTGCTCTTGGTGTGGTAATAGTTGCACGTACAAACACTCGTGTCTATATTCACCATTTGCTGAATGTCCAAAGCCGAGGATCGACATGATAAGGCCATTGAGTGGACCCATTGAGGGTGGTACACTGGTTACAATCGAGGGAAGTAATCTTGGGCTTAAAGAAACCGATGTATCTGATAAAATTCACATTGGCAAAACACCCTGTGCATTAGTTGATTATGAAGTGTCGGTTAGAATTGTTTGTCGTACTGGTGAGAGAAAAAATACTGATACCGTTACCGTTGTCGTTGGCAATGATGCTGGCTATACAGAGAGTGCTGTTTTATTTCACTACAAAGACATCAAATTGTCCGGTATATATCCGTCCGTTGGGCCACAGAGTGGTGGTACACAAATTGCTATAACTGGTAAATACTTGAACATTGGAAGTACAATAGCAGCTTATCTCGATGAATTGCCGTGTCATGTTAATGCTACTCAGGCCAGTAGCACTAGATTGACGTGTGTTACGAGTAAATCCGGCCGTGTCAGGAGAATACAAAAATTAACACTCACCATTGATGGGGCTAATCGTACATTGACTGAAAATCCATTCAATTATACCCAGGATCCAACAATCATGGAGATCAAACCGTTGCGTAGCTTTGCCTCAGGTGGTAGAATGATAACAGTGCATGGCACCAATTTGGATACCATACAAAAGCCAGAGATGGAGGTTTATTTTGATAATGAGAGTAAGCCGGTGAATAGAACAATTTGCACTGTATTAAATCCAACTCAGATGGAGTGCCCAAGCCCAAGTATTGCTGATAAATTTGCTAATAGACATAGGCGAGCTAGAGCTGTGAGATCGGTTCACAAGTATGGCACAACATTTTCATCTCTCCGTGCTGGTAATAATGAGAATGAGGTGGCATTGAAGATTGCTTTTGTTATGGATAATGTTGAGAGTGTGAGGGATCTTGAGAAGCACTTTCAAAATTTGAGAAATCGCCTGTCGTATGTGGAGGATCCAAAGTTCTTTGCATTTCCCCAGATGATTAAGAATTACAAGGGCGACACTCTAGTTATCGAGGGTGAGAATCTCAATTACGCTAGTGATGAGACTGATGTCAATGTCACTGTCGGTACAGCATTATGCAATGTCACATCTCTGGCGCATGCACAACTTGTTTGTACACCACCGGATCAACAGCCAGCTGCTACGGATGAGATGGGAATTAAAACTGAGCGTGGACTGCCACTGGTTGTTGTACGTGTTGGACGTACATTACGTTTCTCCATTGGTTATCTTCACTATGAAGTGATAAAGACTTATCCAATACCACCTGAAGCAATAGCTGGCATTGCAGCTGGTACATTTGGTCTTGTCTTTCTCTTTGTTCTTGTACTGGTTGTTTATAGGAGGAAGAGTACACAGGCTGAGAGAGAGTACAAGAGGATACAAATACAAATGGATACGCTGGAGAGTAATGTCAGAATGGAGTGTAAACAGGCGTTTGCTGAATTACAAACGGATATGACTGATCTCACTGCTGATTTAGAATCATCTGGTATACCAACATTGGATCACAAAAATTACATTATGAAGGTCTTCTTTCCTGGTGTTATTGATCATCCTATTCTCAATGATCCAAGATCGAGAAACAATGCAAGAACTAATTACGACGCTGCTATGATACAATTTGAAATGCTCGTTAACAACAAGTGTTTTCTTCTTACGTTTATCGATACACTTGAGACACAGAAGGACTTTAATATAAGGGACAAAGTGAATGTTGCTTCACTGCTTATGATAGTACTCATGAATAAGATGGAATATGCAACGGATATACTGATGAATCTGTTAATTAGGCTCATTGAGAAGTCAGTCGATACGAAATATCCACAACTGATGTTAAGACGCACTGAATCGGTTGTTGAGAAGATGCTTACTAATTGGATGGCACTCTGTATGTACAATTATCTTAAGGATTACGCTGGTTCGTCATTATTTTTATTGTTTAAGGCTATTAAGCATCAGATTGAGAAGGGGCCGGTGGATGTTGTGACACACGATGCCAGATATTCATTGTCCGAGGAGAGGTTATTGCGCGAACAGATTGATCACAGTGTTGTGACGCTGCATGTGATGCAGGACGATTTGGATGAGAAGATTCAGTGCAAAGTACTTGACTGCGACACTATAAGTCAAGTCAAGTCCAAGATACTCGATGCATTGTATAAGAATACACCATTCTCGTTGAGGCCGTCGATACACGAGGTGGATCTTGAGTGGAGGCACGGCAGAGGGGGACATCTGACACTGCAGGACGAGGATTTGACCACCAAGTGTGCTGGTGATTGGAAGAAAATCAATACACTGGCGCATTATGGAGTCAAGGAGTCAGCTGTTATGTCACTTATACCGAGACAAAATGATGCATTCTCCGTGGGCTGCAAGACTTATCACAAGGGCTCACTTAGAAATCATCATCATTATCATCGGCAGTCGATGAATCGTCTCAATCACTGCTCAACTGGACACTTACCATCGACACCCAGCCATGGATTAATCAGTCCCATTATGTATCCACATCCACCGGGTATTTATTTCGATGCACAACACACACCATCGCTGATAACAGCTAATGGAGATATCGAGAGTGGAGTTAACCAGAGGCTCTGGCACTTAGTTAGACCAATTGAGGATACTGTTTGTCCACAAACTATTGGATTTACTAATAGCAAACATAATCATCATCATCATCATCCAGAGAGAACGCACAAAGCTATACCCGAGATATTTCTAACGAGATTATTATCGACCAAGGGAACTGTACAGAAATTTGTCGATGATTTTTTCAATACCGTTCTCACTGCCAATGATGCATTACCATGCGCTGTTAAGTGGCTCTTTGATCTTCTTGATGATGCTGCCAAGCAGCATTCGATAGCGGATCCCGAGGTGGCACATGCGTGGAAATCAAATAGTCTACCACTCAGATTTTGGGTTAATTTTATTAAAAATCCAGACTTTATGTTTGATATTAATAAATCAACGACTGTTGATTCGAGTCTGTCTGTCATTGCCCAAACTTTCATGGATGCTTGCTCAACAACTGAGCACAGGCTTGGCAAAGATTCACCCTCTAATAAATTGCTATTCGCCAAGGATATACCCCATTATCGGGAAAAAGTTGGACGTTTTTATCAGGACGTACAGAGATTACCAACCATAACCGATCAGGATATTTCCAGTGCCATGCAGCAGTTGAGCGATTCTCATGCCAATGAATTTGACGTTATTGCTGCGCTCAAGGAGCTCTACATTTACGTCAGCAAATACTACGATCAAGTGAGTAGAATTTACTTTATGCCTCGATTTTGGTGAAATTACGGGGGGTTGGGGCGAGTCCAGTTCACTCGAGGGTGAGCTTTTGGATGCGATGGAGATGCCGGCATTTTCCAACGTTTACAGAAAAAAAATATTTGTTCATGAATTTGGAGACGTTCCAGAACTCCCACGCTTCTCGATTGTTGGTTAGATACACTTCACAAAAATATTTACATTGAGATTTGTCATTTTTTTTTAATTCAAAAGTGAAAATGGGAATTTAAGACTCTCGGGAAGCTTAGGCCGCCCCAGTATTTAATTACTTTCATTGTACGTCTGTCCGTTACAATTACTCGACTCAATGAATACGCGAGAGTTATTGGAATTGAAATTCTTCTGGAGTTTTTTCTTGTCAACGTCACTCGAGCCACTAAAAAATACAAAAATGGGTTAATTGAGAGCTGACAATAGAACAAATGATTTTTTTTTCAATCAAGTTATGCGAATATTTTTCTGGAGAGTTCGGTTTTGAAGCAGATTTTTTGCAATGAATTATACGTCGCTTAATCAAAATTTGAATAATGGAAAGAATTTACTGTCGGCCTCCGACTGAGGAGTATTTTTCAAAAACTAACCCTCGTCGATACTAGCACGTTTTATTACTTCATTACCGATTTGTCGTCCCTCGTTATCTCCATGTTTATTATACTTAGAGGAGAATGGGGCATAATGAAATGTCTTCGAGAATGGCATTTGCAGGAACATCACGTCAATTCCATGTCCTAAAAAGAACAAATGTTCATTCCATTCGGATCGTTTGTTCAAGAGATATGGGAGATTTTATAAGGGTCATTTCGTTCCACCCTTTCACATGTTGTAATTCGCTATTATCACTAGTTTATCCTCCACTTCGATTACTTTGCTATTGGTTGAGAGATAAAATTTCGGTGAGATGAGTCATTTCAACTTTCCACACTCAACACTTTTATCCGAGGAAAATTTATGGGGGGACGTGAAACTTCTTGGCTCCGCCTGTGGGAGAATAACTCAAAATTTTTCTAAACGCGAGGGGGGTATATTTCACATTTTTAGGGAAATGTATGGGAGATTTCAGGGCTTCCTGGGATATCTGCGGGGGAAAATTTCATCTTCATACGTTCAT
Source organism: Psyttalia concolor (assembly GCA_030522845.1). NCBI lineage: Eukaryota > Metazoa > Arthropoda > Insecta > Hymenoptera > Braconidae > Psyttalia > Psyttalia concolor. The sequence continues at coordinate 13,183 of JAPYZM010001028.1, forward strand.
TTAATCCAATTTAGGGGCAAAGAGGTGAGAAGGGATAAGTCCAGAGCAGATTTTCAACTTATTTGGTGAAGGGAAGGGGTTTGGGGAATTTATTAGACAATTTTTAGGGAGAATTTTAGACTTTTTACTTATAGAAACAAGAGACAGCCTTCAACAAGTCGTCGTCGGTATTTTTTGTGTGGACACGTCATTTATTTTTATTTTTACAACATGATTTATTACGCACAATGTACTGAGAGAGCTACATAACCTTAGACCTTAGAGAAAGTATTCTCCTGTCGATTTTTACGGTCGTAAAATCTCCTGATAAATAACTTCTTCCTCTTGCAAGGATCAGAGTCTCTCTGACAGGAAAACTTTCCTTAGTGTCAGTGCAAGACTCATTAATTCACGGACCTCAACTTATTTCTAGAATTTTATTGATTGTCCAAATCCACAATTTTTTTTCTCAACTCAGCCATCGCTTTCAACTCAGAAATTATCAATTCGAGTGGATAAAAAATGGAAAATAAAAATTGTTAAATCCTCGGTAGCCTCCTTATCTTGAGACTTGAAAATCTAAAAATAATAATTTTTCTTTGGCGCTCCTCTGGTTGTCCTCGAGAGTGAAAAACCTGTTTCTATAAATTTAGGCTGGAGTAAGGTTGTTTCAGACGTTTGCCATAATTGAGTAGGCCGGGGGCAAACGTATATATCCCACTGGTTGTCGTTGGCAGTAAAAAAGCACTTATTGAAAAGCATTTTGTCCCCCAATTGCTCGTTCGTATATTAACCAACATTGTCTGAAATAAAAATCCTCAACTTTTGTCCTCGTATGTGGTTCAACTACTTCATTTCACATTTAATGTCTCATATGGAAGGATTGAAGATGTGGCAAATATTTGTTCTACAGTCGTAGTGAATCGAATCGATCATTTAATGAGAAAGCGGAGAGAGGATTGTCACTTGAAAAAATAATCGATCGAAGTAAACATTATGATGAGGGAGCATTGGATTTACCAGTGGCGAGGAACGTCGTTCACTGCAGTCGGTCTGATATACTGAGTTGAGGAAAAAAAAATAGAGTTTGATAAGGACGTCTTCCCTGCTATCGAGAAATTTATATCTGGAAAATGTTCCCGAGCAAAATATCTCGCAGTGGGGAAAAAGAAAATTGACCTCAAATTCACTGGGTTAACCTCTGATTGTCTGATTTGTAAAAATTGTTTTTTCTCCTCAACACCCAATTACCATGTAATAATCTACTGCCCTTGTCCCCTGATTTTTGCAGGTTTTGCCAAACTTTTAATTGCCTGCAACTGTTGAGCTGCTTTAATTTAGCCGTTTTCATAATGACATTTAAAGAGTTTCAGCCATGAACTTTCAACTTAATCTATTTTATCTCGTACATTATGCGAACATGTTTTCGGATGTCTTTTACGCTATTCAATTTTTTTTTAATGTTCTCTCGATTTTGTAGAACAAACTCTAGTGTTCGTATTGAATTATTGAGGCTAAGTAGATCATAGGAAAGTTTTGCTGTTAATTTTCGGCATTTTCTGAGGTTTTGTAGCTCCCAGTACTTTTACATCTCTTCTGACGCGAAGTGAAATCATTTATTACGGGGGAAATATTCTCACCTTATCATGAAACGTCATATTCAAGTGGAGAGCACTTCGCCAAATTATCAGATTGTCCAGGTCATACGAGATTGGTGGTGTGCGACAAAGCAATTGGGAGGTTTATTGCCACCGTCGACCAAAATGTTTCCTTCAAAAATCTTCACTTAAACAATTTAATATAGACGTAAATGAAAAAATGGAGACGTACCTGCAGTTCATAGGTTAATGTCTCCACTGCTAACAGAACTCATAAAAAAATTAATTCATCCTCTCGCCATCCTTCTTCCTGAGTACATTGATAAAATCCCCATAATCTCCATCTGCTTCCAGATTTTAGAGGCCTTGGAATCGGACGCAGGCTGTCGTCAGTTACACCTTGCCCACAAACTCGAGAATGTAGCGTGTACAATCGAGGGTGAAGAGACGAGTGCCTGCTGACACACTACCCCCAATTACATTGCGTGAACTGTCAAAATTCTCAGATGATAAGGAAAAATGAAATTAACTAATAAATGAAAGGGAAGAGTGAGTAATAAAATAAACACTGACCAGTGCCTCGAATTTGCGCATCAGATACACCTCGTTCATATGTACAAAAAGAAGATGAAAATGAAAAAAAAAAAAAAGAAAAAAAAAACAAAATATGAAAACAATGAAACTTATACCGCCATATAAATGAATAAAAAGGAAAAAAAAAAAAAAAAAACAAAAAAAAAAATGGAGAAACGAAGAAACGAAAGAGTTAAAATAGTCTCTGCACCTTCGGTACAATTCGAAGAAGTAGGAAAAAAAAGAAAAAAGAAAGGAATAACAATTGGACTCAATGGAATACAAAAGTAAATGGTCTCATTTTAATTCAATTTTTTTCACTGCCAGTAAATACACTAGAGTAACGGAGAAATAAGAGAAAAATGCAAAACACGGAGATAGAATCACCGCCGGGGGGGGGGGGGGGAAAAAAGGGGAAAGGGGGAAAAAGAAGAAAGGATTTAAAAAGGATTAAAAACAATGAGTAAGTGATGGCAAAAAAAAACTAATGCATTTTAAGGGGGAAAAAAAACTAATTAATAAAATTGAATAAAGAAGCCATAGTGCGCACCAGACTGTTTGTACTAGTAAAAAAAAGAAAATGGAGGTGTACAGCAGAGCGAGTAGTCTGTGATCCGAGCATGCGTCGCTATGCCTATTATCTTCATTGCGATATATGAACTATTATTAATTATTAACATGTTATATAGGGGATTAAAATGATAACAAAGAGCAAATGTCTGGAGCTTGTGCTCCCTCCAGAATAATTAATTGGCTTCTGTGATCCACCTGATAATGACCAGTGAAAATAAATAAACAATGCTGCACATGTTGCTCTTTGTTTTCATTGAATTCTGCATGTATGATATACATAAAATATATATATATATGATGGGAAGCGATGTGAAATGACCTCTGGTACGTAGTGAGCTAGTTTGGGAGAGCTATGTATTGTGTATAAATATGATGTGTAAGACTGAATGGGAATCGAGTGAATGAACGAAGTAACGATATTACTTTAAGGAAAAAGAATTAAGGGGATGACGGGTGGTAGGGTCATTTTACAGAGTGTCTGGGGAATTGTTCCTTTTTTCTCTATCTCCTCTCTCTCTCTCTCTCTCTCGATCTATCGATCTCTCTATTTTCTTTTGTTCGGGCGAATGAAGCTCAGTCTGCTCTAGGCCTAGGTAGGAATGTACGTATGCTATTGTACGTAATTCAATTATTTTTGGTTTTATTCTAATGGGTTTTATTAATTCAGGAAACAAGTGGTGAAATCATTGGTGAATTATCGATGGAGGGCCGGGGTTTAGGGGATAATGTCGTAGGGATTTTTTGTGGATAATTTGAGCATCTGTGGAAATGATCTTGTGACATTTTCACGATAAATCAATAGTTCTGGAGATAATTTTAATTATATGATTCATCATTTTTTTTTTTCTTTGGACTGAACTCACTATTAATTTAATCACTTTCATTGTCGCAATTGATTTGACTGCTCGGCAGTGACAGAGGCATTCTGTAAAGCCATACGAATCTCGTGGATAGGCGTATTGATTAATTAAATTTTAATGTTCAATTGACTTCTATTGTTTTTTTTAATGATTTGTAAATTATATCATTTTCACTTTCATATTGAATCATCATCATCATTCTTCATCAAATTATTACTAACTCATTCCATGAATAATTACTGGTATTGTCCAATTAAATGAAACAATTATCAATTGTACAATTTTCATTGAGAGATGATTAAAAAAAACAGATGGAAATTAACGAAATATTTAGGGTATAAAAGAGCGGCATTTTTGTACCACGTTTCCAGGAAGCATGATGATGTGCCTCGAGGTATTGTTAATTGTCGAATTTTTGTTGTTCTTTTTTTTCTTCCCCAATCTACAGCTGTAGGAAAAATATTGGGGGAGGAAAAAAATACTGTAGAGTATGTTTTGCTCGTATTTTACAAATTATTGGACTCACAGACGGCGCTAATGAGGTCCCAGCAAAAAAAAAAAAAGAAACAAGTAAATAGCAACAGCAAAATGTGATGACGTATCCAATTATGAAATACCGTTTTTCATGGTAAATTAACGTTCACGTGGACTGAAATAAAATACTCAAATATGCGTTCCACGAATCAACTATTCAATCGACTGATTAAGACTTTTGTAATACTCTTATGTTCCATTGATGTAACAATTTTTTTTAGTATAATTTATGCCATGCAATTCTCTAGATTACAAAATGCTGACGATCGAGGCTTGTAATCCATCAATTTCCACTCGACAGCTCTCGGCTCGTCAATGACTAAGTGTGAATAGAATTAAATTTGAGTCATCGAGACAGCGAGACAACAAAAAAACTGAAGAATTATCGTCCGATCGATATTAACATTCAATTTACGAAAAAAAAAATGGAAATAAGTGGAGATTGCGGTGCAGACGGGGGAGAGTCGTGCTCTCTACAGTTGCCAATAATTTGTACTTAAATTCGTGTGTCCACCGTCTGCACCGGGATCGACGACAAAAACACTCTTTATATATATATATATACATATGATACATATATACATATTGTATTTATTTATATTATTAATTGACGACGGTACGTCAATCTGTGCAGTTTAATCTACTTAGCAACGACGGAATTCCGTCCTGGCGCGTCATGAATTTTGTAGATATAGTTGAAATGCTAAACAATGTGTCTCATAATTTTTTTATTTGATGAAAAATAATGGACGTAAAAGATTTTCTCATTAACGTCTAGGCACTCGTGTGCTTGATGAAAGTACCTCATTTACGTAGAAGGTCTTCCTTTGTGAGAAACGAACAAAATGCGCCTTGTCCTGAAGCAATTAAATTAGTGATATAATTATATGTATGTTACGATCTTTGAGTTGGTTTTTTTTTAACTCATTCCATTGTTTTTTTTTTCTTGGGGGTTTGCGAATGCTGGGGATTAAGAAATTCATAAAATTCTCGAGGTCTCTCGCGTTCTCGGGGATTATATTTATTTTCACTGCTCAATCCATCTTTTGGGGAGGGCTCTCCTCTCTCTCTGGAGCTCGAGAGCGCTGTCTCTTTTTTTTTTAATGGATAAGACGCTCATTAGGAGTGATTTATATGCATTTATTGATTATCCAATTGTACATTTATGGGGGGAATCTCAATTACGGAAATGGTACAGATTGACGTACTTCGTTGATAAGACATAAAGAAATGTGCGTGCGCACACATGAGTAATCAGCAGCGTAATCCGGCCTCTTGTTTCTCTACTAGTGCAAATATTTTTTTTATTTAATGTTTTTTTTTATTTCTTTTGTCAAAAAAAAAAGGAAGCAGTACATGTTAATAAAAATCACGTAGTAACTGTATTTTGACGATTGTAACCTGTTTTTTCATTTCACGATCACTGATTTTCCTTTTTGTTATTGATTCATTGATTTATTCGGTGATTGAGGGGGTCAGGTGGTCATTGCGGGTGATTTTCATTTTTGAGCGGAGGGTTTGGGGAAAAATCCAGTGGAAAAGTGGAAAAACTGTCTGGAGATTTTTTTTTTAATTATTATATTGGATTGTTGATGGTTTCTACTGATTTCTGAGCATTTGAAAAATATTAATTCTGCAGTTAAATTTCCAAAAAAATTGTGTTTTTCGGTAGGACTTCTATTGAAAAATTTCCTACGGAATTTCCTGGGCTCAAATTTCCGGAACTTCCTCCGTTTAATTTTTTGGACGAGCTGGAGAGAGATGAAGGCGAGAAGAATTTAGCAAATGTTAACTGAGAAAATTCTCTTGAGAATAATTCAATAGAATAAGTTGTACAGGAAAATAGAATTCTTGAAATTTTTGTCGTAGAATCTTCTTCCGTTGGAGACTTTGGAAATATCTTGTGGATAAAAAAAAAATCTCCTGCAGTGCAGCTGGACCAACCGGAGGGTAGAGCGTTCACGAGAAATGTTAGAGTATCTCGTTTTGCGACATTTAGCCCTCAACTGATTCGTTATTAAAGAGATTATTACGGGGTTACTTAACGCCAAGAATAGACATTCAATGTCTCGAGGTTTCACTCAGTGGCATTACCACATCATCTGCTATAAAAAACAATCTTCACTTGTCAATAACCATTTTTTTATTCACAAATACCACAATATTTATTAAATTAAAAAAACTATTTCTATTAGTCTATTTAATTATCCCCCAAAAGTTCTAAATAAAGATAATCAACTCATTGAGATAACTCAGAACTGTTGGTCGCTTCTGATGAATCTTGAAATTCTGCAAATACCTTTTACCATTTCACTGTTTTCTCATTTTTCTAGTAATTATGTACTTATCTGTGACAATTAGTGTCCCACAAAGTCTTCACTCCCGTTTTATTTCTCTGTCCTCGTGAAATCCCGACGACTGTCTCCACGAGAAAACGTCAAAGAACCCTTTGCAGATTCCCAATTTGTCACATCAATTTATTTCCTAATCATCCAACATTTGTTAATTATTCAATTAGTTCAGTTGCATAGCTGTCGTGAGCCACGTCAAACTATCAAATGACCTTTTGAAAGTAAAAAAAATATTCCGAAGGAAACAATAATTTTTTTTTTATGTTTGTAGTGTATAAAATGTACGTCTGTGTTTCTCCTCGCCAAATAATCATTCTCTTTCTATGCCCAATCATGAAAAATGTATCGAAGCCCAATAATTGGTAAAAAAAACGATTGATTGACAAGTGAGGTCAGACCAATTGTCCCTAGAGTCTCCCAATACCTAAAAATCAGAGATTAATCAAATATATTTCACATAAATGTTGTCGTGCTCTGAAGACTACTCCGACTATTGGATAATCATCTGGACCCCATGTCTCATACAAAAAAAATCTTTCTCACGTTTCTTCTTGTATTTTCATTCTCCATTCTTACGTGGGACATCTGAGAGGTAGAGTCAGCATCGTCAGCAGCTGTGGGGATGAAAATTCAGTTATTCTATTGGATTTGGATATTCTCCCGCACCAGGTCAAACTGCGTTATTGGAGTTTCCAATGAGCTGATAGCCAGGAGACTGGTGGGCACCAGTCAGTGAGAGCCAGAGGCATTAGAGCTCAACTAACCTTAACTAACGCTAATGGACTAATGCCGAAGGGACACGTCAAGAGCTGTGTTGTTATATTGTAAACGAATCTCCAATAGCCACGAAATATCAAGTGAACATATTGACAAACTATATAATAAGTCTGGCGTGAGACAAAGTCTCTCATGTCTGGGATAACAACTGAACCATAACCTGCTGAACTCACTGAGTAATCATTGGCGGCTAATTGTTAACATTCCTCGTGCTGCATTTGTCAATAACAATGCTGCGGTCACTTCTGCTGAGTGCTCTAGTCCTCCAAGGAATTCACGCCGGTCCCGAGGAGAAAGAGGGAGTCAAATACGCCAGCAAATGTGAAGGTATGTAAAAAATACCTTTTCACGATTTCTAAATGAGAGATTGACATTTGTTTCAGTCAGATCTTTAATTATTGCTGTTTTTTTCATGCAGTCTGTAAAGTACTGTCTCACGAGCTCGAGTCGAGGCTCAATGAGACCGGTAAGAGTCACGATGTCTTGGAGATTGGATACTCCGTGGATGATGTTGCGCCAAAGAAGAAGAAAGAGTACAAAAAATCGTAAGCTCATTTTTTAGTAATCCCCAGTGATAATTGTCGACACAAGTTGACTGTGAAATTACTCTTACAAGTCAATACTAAGGAGCAAGAACTATGAATGAAGATCTACATTTACTTCTGTATAAGTGACTCTCTAAGTAACACCAGAGGAAATTTGTCAAAATTTCTGGCTCTGTCGGAAAGATTCTTTGACGACTTCTGGACGAAGTTACTGATACAATTTTCTTTGTTTTCTTCTCTCCGATAATAAAATAAACATCAAGACTGCGGTTAATGCCAAACATTGAAGAGAGGCTTATCACCAAGATTTAGAACATAACCTCAAACTGTCTGGCCTACTGACAGTAAATAATTTTCGCGATCGTGATCACACCTCGACCTACAATTATGACTCCCAGGGGATCGGGAATTGGTTCTCATCAGAGTCAAACAATTATTTCTGCTGTAATTAGTCCAGACAAATAAAATAAGCAATGATTTTGCCACTATTTCAGAGAATTGCGGTTGGTAGAATCGCTGGAGAACATCTGCGAGAGAATCCTCGAATATAATATCCATAAGGAACGCGAGGACAGCACAAGATTTGCGAAGGGAATGAGTCAAACGTTCCAGACGCTCCACGGTCTAGTGTAAAGTATCAGCCCACTAGCGACCAGAATTTTTAACTCCATCTCCAATTAAATAATCTCTCAATGTTGATACAGGGACAAAGGAGTCAAGGTGGAGTTGGGAATTCCTTACGAACTCTGGGACAAGCCATCAGTGGAGATTACCCACCTGAAAACTCAGTGCGAAGATTTATTAGAGAGTCATGAGTCTGATATTGAAGACTGGTACCACAATCAACAAGGGAAAATTTCATTAAGAAAGTATGTCTTGAAATTCACTCGTTACAAATATTTTCAGCTCACGTCATCTAAAAAAAATTCTAATTCTCAGATTTTAATTACCCCCTTTAAGAATATTCACTCATTAAACGTTAAATGTATTTTTTAAGCTACTTGTGTGCCGAGAGGGCTCTCGTCGGTGATGACGATTCGTGTCTGAAGGAAAAGGGTGACACAGGAGACGTGAAGACTGGGAAAGAGAAGACAAAGAAGAAGAAAGAGAAGTCAAAGAAGAAGCCAAAGCAGAGTACGAAGGACAAGAAATCAAATGAGAAGATTAACGAAGAACTCTAATCATTTTTTTTGTCATTTCATTCAACAGATTTCAACTAAAGTCTTACCATAAAAGCCATGAATTAATGTAAATAGATACGATAATGACTGGATAATTCTGCCAACATTCATTGAGATTTTAGTGAATAAGGGAATGAACCCAGAAGAGATTTGCAGGGAATTTGAGGAAATCCATCGTGATACTTTTTTGGAGAATTAGCTGGATTGTAAAATATTTTATAAACTTTCGTCGAGAGCCATTTCCATTTTTCCAAAATAAAAATCGTGACATTTTTTACACTGCCTGTCGTACATTACTCTGCTCCATATTTTATGAAGTCTGTTATGGCCCGTATAAATGTGGAAGAATGAATTTCAAATGAAGTGAGTCAATAATAAAACAGCCGAAAGAACAAATGACTGTTAAATTCCTTCAGAGATGTACCTAAAATTATGCTAACCCTTCTGTTTCTCACTTTTATATTATCCTTAGACAAATCTGAAAGTGGATTTCTTCAAGCAAAGCGTCTTCAGGCCGGCGAGTTCCCGTATTTAATTCAATTCCAAACGATTTCAGCATGTGGGGGTGTCTTACTCACCCCAGATTGGGTGCTCACAGCTGCACAGTGTGTCATGTTCAAGAGAAGTGTAAGACTGTCTATTTACTTTTTATTTTTCGGGTTGGATTTTTTTTGCAAGCACTTTATCTCGATTCACACGAAGACTTGATCAACAAGACGTCAAATCAATCCTCCGATAACGGAAGAATGAGAATTGAACGTTAACCTTCAACAACAGTTCATTTTCACTTGAGTGGAATCAATTTTCCATCAACGGCTGGCGTTGTTCACCAGAAATCGAATGGAATTTCCTTACGAATTCACACTATGTGTCTCCAACATTTGTCCCCACGTGTTGTCATCAGAAATAATAATCTCCTCTATATTTCTCCTACTTCCAGGCGATATTTGTGCAGTTGGCAGGCTCCAACAATCCAAATGCCAGACCAGTCGGTGTAAAGGCAACATATGTCCACCCCGATTATGATTTTTACTCTGAATTTCAAGATTACGAGCACAATATTGCTCTCCTGAAGTTATCAGAGCCCTACGACATTTCCAAGAACGATAAACCTCTTGAAATAGGTCCTCTGAGGACAGAGGACAACTACAAATCGTGCCTGGTATTCGGCTGGCAGAGCACAGTCTTCCCAAACACCCGAGTCTTCTCTAAGCCAGTTCAATACACCGAAGTTCTTCCGAACGCCTGGAAGATCTGCACCTATACCCAGGGAATCTACGGGCCCGTTTCCAATCGAGAGAATATATTCTGCGGAATGATAGAGAGCGACGAGGGGCTCAAAGTTTGCGCTGGCAATCCGGGATCTCCAGTTGTCTGTGAGAATCAGTATGGACGAGCGATTTTGTTGGGAATCGCCTCCTGGTCTAACTATTCGTTGTCCTGCGATGGACTGCCGACCTACCTGAGCATTGCTCCTTTCAGGTGACTATCAAGGCCAAGCCTGCTCGATTTTTTTCAATTTCTGTCACTTGATTCCCCGGAGATCTCCAAAAGCTCTGCTAATCACGGCCGCTAACGGGGTTACTAATTACCGACGCAAACGGGCAAGAAATATTGTGATCTTGGGGCAACACCAAGGTCATAATATTTAATATGGCGGCAATTAGGTCTGAGGAGGAATAATGATGAAGAAAGTGTAATTGTCTGCATATGACGAACAAAACAATTGAAAGTTCTTGGGTATCCTGTGTAACAAGGGAGACAGTTGTCTCCATTGAACTTGTAATTTTCTGTATTTTTTAATTAAACAGCTCATGGATTTATAATCTAATCCGGAACACTGATCGACCTGCACTTGCTGAGAGCACAGTAAACTTTGAAAGTGAAACGCGAGTCGAGAGAATCCGAGGGGATCTAGGCGAGTTTGAAGACGCAGAAGAAGCTGAGGGCTTGGGAGAGTTGAATGATTATCGGGACTTGAGAAGAGATTATGGAGATGCCCTTGGAAAAAATCAGGAAGACTCTCATTTCTTCTATGTTTCATCTGCAATCATTAATCATAAGTTCCAAACTGTCGTGTTGATGCCATTGAGTCAAATTCTCGTCTATTGTTTCACTTGAGTGCACTAGGAGTCCTAAATGAGTCTTCCTCGAGAGGCTCCGATAAAAAGAATAATATGCTACTGTTCTTTTTGGTCAACGTCTCAGAAAGAAAAAGAAATGAAAAATTGCAATTTGTCTATTAAAATGTTTTCATAAATAATTAGCAAGAATTACTTCCAAATAAAAACTGCATGAACGAGATTGGGATACCTCACTCATTGACAGAATAATGATGCACTTGACAGTTTTGAAACTCCAAGAATTTTATTGCGAATTGAATTATTCTATTAACAGAAATAAAAACTTTATGTACACCTACTCCTTCTTCGCCTCCTTCGGAGGTCCTTGGTACTTTCTCCTGGGTTTCTTCCCCTTCAGAATCCTCTGTCTCTCAATCTCCTCCTTGAAATCCAGATGTTCATCTCGGAAGAGGCCGTACTCCCTCAAATACTTCATCAGCCATCCCGTCTCCACGTGTCGGGGATAATAGTCCACCACCTCAGGACGTTTGTTCACCGGTTTTTCACTGAATAGAGTGACAACTTTCATGGATTTATTATCAGTGTCTCTCACAACCTCGCCGAAAATACGATTACTAAGTCTAGTCATTCGTTTTGCATAGTTTGTAGGGACCTTCGCCAGGTCGACGTACTTGGACATTCTGACGATGTTTACTGTGGATCAAGACATTAATTTTACTGCAGATGGTATGAGGGAAAGATGGAGGTACAGAAGACGTTGAAGAAAATTGGAGTTGAGTGGTAGTAAGCCATTTTCTGACCAGGTGATGAAAGGATTTCTTTTGCATTACAACAATTCTTCGTTTCTGAATGATTTTATCCCCCAAAGATTGTCACAAGCCAAAAGAGGTTAACTTTCGCTCCAGAGTCATTGCCAAAAGAAAACTCAGACTTCCCAACAATTTTCCGTCACCTGATCAACTCACCTCTTCCTGCTTCTTCTCCAGAAAGCTCTCGTCCCTTGTCACTCTCAAAAAACCCTCAATTACCAATAAAAAAGCATGAGGAATTGTAGAACCAGCAGATTCCTCTGTTTTCTATCTCCACACGCTCACCCGGACCGGGCGCCTGCGTCGAGGTGGCGGCGCTGAATCCCTACTCCTTCAAAAGTGTCAACAATCCTTTTCACACTTCCTTCCCACTTAATCACGAACTAATTCCTATCTCCCCAGCAGCTAATTTACCCCCTTATGTCCCCACTAATGAATAAACCCTGGACCTCCACGAGAAAAACCAATCCAGACAATTTCCTGAAAAATAAAATTCATCAATACCACTCATCCCCACTCAATTCCACTCCCAATACCGCTGACACCCCGATTCCACAATAAAACTCCAACTAATTCCCCCGTCACGCCCCCAATAATTCCCCGACGATTGTCCTTTGATCTTGAAGAGAGGTGTGAAAGCCGGAGGGGACAATGCAACAAAGCCCTTTGAACTTCAAAGAAACAATAAACCGTTTGATCCTCGGAACCAGCGGAAAAAGCTCCACTCCGTGGAAAAAAAACCCTTTCCCCTACGTCTTCACTTGATCTTTAAAACCAACACATTATTAATTCCGTCTCTCCACCCTCTCCAACCCCTGTCCACCGGCTGTGCTCCAATAAAACTGATAAAAAAATGGAGATACCAGAGGATTTAATTGACGTAGTGATCAGATAATTTTGTGGGAGCCCTTAATTAGGGAATATGGAGGAGGTATTGAAGATCTTGGTGACATACCTAGTAATTCTCATTGTATTAGTCATTAAAAAGTGCACTAAATCGTAATAATTAGGAAATTCTTGTTTCTTTTTGTGACTGAAATGTTCCAAAAATTTTTCTACCTACCCCCAACAATCCCAGCCAATCAGTCCTACTGGAGAAAAAAATCTACCGATGGAGCTTACCCCGACGTCTTCGTCATTCCCCCACGAGATGCCTCTCGCCTCCGAAAACAACACCTCCTCCTCCCAAGCCACGAGCCCAGGGCCGTTGGCACCCAGGGCGTAAATTCCGATGGGCATCCCTCGAAAATAAATTCCAAAAACCCGGAGAATCCCCAAAAAAACTCACACCCCCTGGTGATCCAGACACTCTGTTCCCGAAGAAGGCCTTCAGTTCTGGATAAATCCACCAGTGGGCCCATCAATCTCGGCTAACAATCGACGCAAGACAAGCGACGAGTCTCGGGGCGGGCCCATGAATTCACCGAGACGACGTTGCCCAGAAAGAGACCAAGTCCTACTGCTGGCAGAGGAAGGAGGAAGCTTCCAGGGAATGAGTTGGAGGTGAGCGAAGGAGGGGCGAGTGTGCGAACAAGAAGAAGAGACGAGAGATCCCGCAGACCAGGAACGAGACGTGGAGGGAGAACGGCGCGGAGAGGGAGAGCCCGTGGAGGGAAAAAGAAGAGTGGGTATATAGTTGATGGCGACGATGTGCAACGGTGTGATGGTTGTTGGGCTCACGTTTTGTCTGTGATAACTCGGGGGGGATTTTGTTTTTCTCCACTCACTAAATAAAGACCGATAAATCCCGTTAAATATATTAACCACCAGTGTTGATTGTTATCAGTGGCACGTGTGATGATAAATTGATATAAAGAGCCAAGATCTCGGGGGGGAAAAATAATGTTCAGTGGACCCAGAGAGTGTTCTGTGAGTGAGAGTAGCGTTTGGGTTGGTTTTTGGGGATAAAAAAGCCTCGGAGAATTATTATTTCCCAACGATTATTCATTAATTACGAGGCTCATTATTTTTCCCACGAGTATCACCATGATTGCCGAGTGGTTTGTGGTGTTTCTGTGCTGATTGCTGATGAGGGATGAACACAATCGATGGATTTATAGCGCCGAGAGGTGTGCACAATCTTCATAGGTAGGGAAGACGCCTCTCGTTGATACGACAAGTAATACGCGTGCCAACTGGTGCCAAACACGCTTGCACTTGAGGAGAGACATCGCCCCTGCCGTCGGCCAGGTAAATCATTCATCAGAATAGTCGTTTGTTTTGTTGATAAATACTCGAGCGAAATTTATTAGGGAACAGATGAGGGCAACTTCCGGCTGGGGTTTCCTTCGTCGTTCCCCCCTCGTTCACTACTACTCAACGACTGGTTCAACTACTGCTGTTTTACATTATCATTTCATTTATATCCTCTTTTTAATGATAAAATATCAGCCCCAGGACGATTAGGACGATAATCAGCGCTGCAATAATTTCACCTGGAGTTTAAGGGCTGCAAGTTGACGATGAAGACGAGGAAGATGAGTCGCTGTACGTGGGAATAAAATCCTAATAACGAGTAAAAATTGTTGGGTGTGAAAATAATTATGTAGAGCAATAATTATAGCTGAGTGGTGTCTTTCGGGATGTCTACCGCCTCTCGAGCACGTGGTACGAAACGACGTGATGGCAATAGGGGGAGTTGAAACGGCTGACTGGGCGACAGGGGGGGAGAGAAAAGCGAATATATATCACTAAAACGTTTTCACCACAACTAGAGCCCACTGGCTTTCATCAAACACATGTTGTTTATCAGTGGATCCACCGGATCGTAGAAATGTTCTCGGGCCTTTTAATTCATCGATCAGCCAGCCGACATGCCTGATAATTGACGAGGCCCAGCCCCTACCAGGTCTCCAAGGGTGTGTCACTCAATGAATGACTCAATGATCCAAGTCAAAGGGAAATACTCATCATCAAAGTAAGAGGCGACCGTAAACTTCAAACTACTGTCGCTTTGTCTGTATCCAAGTGGGCCAGTTATGTCTGCTATTCTGACACAAACCGTCGACAAGCCAAAGCGCTCCATCAATTATCTTCCCCGGGGGTAATGCTTTGCCTCGTTTATCGGCTCGTCGTTCATCCGAGGGACAATGTTGAGGGGGCAAAATGTCGTCAAAGTGCGTTTCCCAGTGGATTAACCTAAAAGCAACTTGACTCAAAACTCCTCTGACTCCTTTTGTTTCCTCCTACCAACTACCAACCCCCGGCCCCCCCTCCGCCCCCTGAACAAATACAAGGGTTGGCGAGGAGAGGTGGGGGAAGTGAAGGGGATTCCGCGAGGAGGCTTTTACGACTACTCAAAGATTAATCGGCTGTTTCGTCAAGGGTTTTTCTGGCTTTTATGAGGAAAAAAAATACTCAAATTCCGGATCCCCCTGTACTACACTTGAAAAATCATTCTCAACGATGGGGTGAATGGGGAAAATTCCACTCGGCCCCCGCTGATTCATCCTTCCACGTCTTCTTAGTGACGATTTACCATTCGCCAAGTCCTGCAACACCATCCAAGACTCATCTCCATAATCGACAATTGACCTTAACCTCTCCCCCGACTAAATCTCTGATCTCCATATTCCCCAAAACATTCTACAATAAATCCATCTAAAAACAGAGTTGAGTGGAACAAAAATTGAGAAAAGAAGGAGGAAAAAAAAAAGAGAGAAAATGAAATAAAAAATAATATATAGGCGCGAGTCGAGACTCCTGAACGATAGTGTAGACTAGCAGCGTATAATGCGGGTTTATCAAGATCTCGCAATGCCAGCAGCGGAAACCATCAAAGAGTCCTTTGAAGTTTCGTCGTGTCCTCCTCGACTAGCCCGACCGTCTCTTTCCCACTCCGGCACACTCGAATATACTCGGGGCCGCTTGGGGCTTGAGGCTTGGCGCGACGCCACTTTGTTCCCCTCCTCCTCCACCTCCTCCCTTGCCCTCTTCCCACCCCCTCGCTCCTCGACATTCTGTCCCTCTTGGTTTCTCTTCGGCTCCTCTCTCGGGGGCTCACCCTCTGAGCTCGACCATACGCTTCTTTCGGATCGCACTTGGCCTTTTATGCCACAACCGGGCGGCCTCTACACCATCCCCTCCAACCCTCTCCGGTTGTTGTCCTCCCACCCGGGGGGGGCGGCCGGGCGGGCGCCCCTTCTGTAATCGACATCGGTCAGTGTCACAAAGCATCTGACAATTATTTTTTTTCTTTCCCCCAGGTCAACCGTCTCTCGCCGCTCGCCACGAACATGTAAAGCCGCAATTATACCGGTAATTGACGACAATGAAATCTCCAATTTACCAATTGAGGGGAAAATACTGGAGTGTGAATAATTAACTGCCGACCCGAATTATCGTAATTAGTTTACTAACGCTGGGGTATAGTTGGAGGTGTCTAGAGTGTCTTGAAGAAAAAAAATGGCGACTGTCTTAATTACCGGAAGACTAGCGGTAGGAGGAATTGTCCTCTGGTGTCCAGGTGGTGTAGACCAGAAATTCGATCTCTGATGCAATCCTTGGCTCAACCATCAACCCCAGAGTACGGGCAGCCTCTTTCCGACGTTGGGTTGTAACGTAATGTCGTTGGGTTTAACGTAAACATTACTCGGGTCTCTCTTTTATTTAATCCATTTGTGATACTTTGGAGACTTAATTGCTCCTGTGCCCTTTACAAAACATTTCATGTGCGTAAATTGTCGGATGATGATCGCGTGCAGAGGCGATGGTGGCGGACGGCAGGCGGTGGCAAGTCGACCGGTGACGATGGGGCGGCGAAACATCAAAGGCCAGGCCCATAAGCCGAGGCAAAAGTTGCCTTTCTTCCTCCTTGGCTGCACGCACACGATGAGCCCCGATGGGCTTGACTCCTCTCTCTCTCTCCCTCTCCCAGTCTCTCTCTCTCTCTCTCTCTCTCTCTCTGTCGTGTAATGTTGAGAATTGACGGCTCAATATGCAATAACGTTTTATATTTTCCACGCTCATCAGCCGACAGTTTTTTTCATCGGTGTTTATTAAATACGGTTTTTACGGTTTGATCGGATGTCAAAGGAGACGGCGCCGTTCCTTTTTTATTTTATTCTTTGAAACGTTATCTGCGGGGGAGATAAGTTAATGCCTGTTTACTGATGGCGAGAGGTAATCTAAGACGTTTGATTCAACTCTCCTGAAGGTTCAATGTCTGCGGCCGAGGGTCGTTTTTATTGTTGATAATTGGGGAGAAATGGCGAATTAATTTTTTACCATTTTTTTGGGGCATTCCTTTGGCGAGTGTCAATGGTAAAATCACTCGAGGTTCCATTATTCTGGAGATAATGGAGGTTTCCGTATTTTCTGCAATTAATTTACGGGGAAAATCAAGTGCACTTGGTAAACGTTTGAAGAAACATCATTTTGCTCATTATCTTCAGCTCGTTCTTCTTATTTTTTCATTGCATTATTGATAAGACTCCAGGTATAAACCCACCGGGGCCTGCTTATCTCCTGAACTACTGGTGGAATGTTTCATTTGACAATACTCGTCATGCTGTCCACGAAGGTCACCCCAAACAAGAACATCCGTTCCCACAATTATTGTCAAACATTTCAGTCTTTTTTTCTAATTTCACTGAAGACATTGAAGACATACTGCGTCGTTGGATCATAGTCAACCAGAGGTATCAGCTGGACAACTGCATTCTGTTTTACCCCTGGCGATGGCCGGTGTCAATGACAAAAAAAATTGTCTCGCTTTCATTTTTCAGCGTCAAGGGGATGTTGTTTTTTCCTTCCCCTCGGGTAAGGGGGAAAAAAAAACATTAACATCTCGTCATCCGTTATACCGTAGAGGACTAAAGGTATTGCCGGCAGTACTGTTGCAGCCTCCTATCTCTCTCGCTCCCTCTCTCTTCCTTTGCTCAGTCTCTCAAGCGAGCCGAGGCTTACTACGGAGCTTGACCAAGCGAGGCGTTCCGAAAACCTGTAATTACGGGCCCGGCAAACATCAAGCGATGCCGCCGCCGTACCAGCCGCCATAGTCCGTATACTTGCTTTTTATTTTCCGCTTCTTTTCTCTTCTTTTCCCCCAAGCCCCCTCGTCTCACCCTGCCCCCACGTATAACCAGTGCTCTCTCACTCGGTGCCCTTTCCCTCCCACTCTCAGCTGCGCCCCGACGGTTTTCACTGACACTGGGCTTGGATACCCGTGTACGTCGGTTTGGTTTTGTTAGGATCTCAATATTCCCCTCTCACTCACCCTCACCGGCTCCACTAGGGGGGGATGCAGTTTACCTGCGTGTGCATAGACGTGCAGTCATTTCACCTCCTCACTCTCTCTCTCTCCTCTCCACTTCTCCTTGCCCTGCATCTCCAGCCCTTACTAAAAATCCCACCACAAATTACATTAAACGTTATACGTGGTTAGACTACTCTTTTTAACAATCTCCATCAAAGCCACGTCGCCCTTTATTTTCCCCTGTGAATTAAATAAATTAAAATGTTAGGATTTTTCAGTGCCAACGGTGATGAAATAACTTTTCCACAATTATGGTGAATTAATTTTTGTTGGCTTTGATGGCTTAATTGTTACAGCAATTACTGGGTAAAGGCGGAAATTGTTTGGAGGTAATGATGTACTGAGGGACTAGATCTAGTGCTTTAGCTTTGTCAGACCTTGTATTACGTAGTCCTGGCCGAAGAACTGATCTTTAACGTCAATTTTTGATACTCTTGGAGACATGAAGACAGTGGTCGAGGCAGTCGCGACGAGAGTTTATCAGTTGGGCATGGTCGTCATGGTCAGACATCAATTCAAGAGTTCCTAGGTCCATCAAACTCTAGATCTAATGCTGACTGGATGAATTGATGAGATGACGGGAGAATGGAAAGCAGGAACGAGTGTCTTTCTCAAAAATTCCAGTATTTCTTCGGTTTTTCATGATTGGAGATCATCTCCAATTGTATCCCATCACATTTCTCGCAATTCTGCATCTATTCCCAATGACAATCAGAGAATCTCACAATTGAACGATTTCGAAGCCTCCATTCGCAAGCATAAGCAACAACAATAAATCCCGTGTTACCATGCTCAGTCGAACGATGGCAGTGCTGATGGGTCGGTAAAGTGGGTAGCTGTCCGCTAAGTCATAAAAATGTATTGTCAGTACGGTGTGCAGATCGAGGTATTGAAATGTCTGTAAAAAAGAATCTGCACGAAGATATCTTGCAGTTTCACTGAAGTTTGTGTTATCGGCTGTACTAGTTACCCCCTTGACTGGTGAAGAGAGAAAAAATTTGTGAGCGCGTCCTCATTCAGAAGTGGATTCAAATCAACCGATGTTGCTGTAAGCTGTTGCATCTATGCATATTTAACCGACCGAACAGAACATCAACCACAAACACAGTACAGTTTTATATTTTCGTTTTTTTTTTTCACTTTTATTTTACGACATTTTTACTGACACCTCCTGCACTTACTCTTTATCTCCACAACCTCCTCTTCATTAATTATTGAGTAGTCAAGCCTTTTAAATATTCATACTGACGCCTTCGTTTCTGCTGTTTTGAGGTTCAGTTTATTGTTTTGGTTATTGATCAACTGACTTGCTCATTGTTTACCGGTCATTGTTCGTGTTGAATGGTTTTTTACTGTTGGGTATTCCATTTTCTGGAGGTCTAACCTCGTTACCTTCAACTGCTCCGATCTATTTTACTGCTTCCTGCAGGAATTGCCTGACAAAGTATTGGGATTAAATTAGTTCAATTGTTATTAACATTATTAAAGTCAGAATAAGACAGAAGGCATATTAAAATATGGGGAGCTCCAGCCCTCTCACATGTCAGACCAAAATTTTTAGGTTAAACCCAGTACCACCGACTGTTCGATAATTCCTGCTCTTAATAAACAAATTATTCGTTATTAATCAGTGGTGTCAATACGTACTGTTTGCAAAACCTTCAATTGAGTATTCGACCCCTTCTTTCAAAGGATTATTAGGGGATTTCATTGAATAGGAAAGAAATAACTGCAGAGTAGTTGAAGATTTGTTCTTAATCCCCCATAAAAACCATCAGTAGTAGAGAGTCAAATCCCCTCGACTTATGTAATTTAGGCTAGGTGCAACAGATACTTCCAAATCGATCAGCTGGGATTGTCGGTTTAGATTTGTTTTCACGTGAATCTCCAGAACAAAATATTTATAACCAGTAATGGAGATCAACTAATGCTTTTGACCTAGAAGCCTAGAGCTCCCAAATAGCATTCTTTCTCCCTCTTAGAAGATCACCAATTGCTCCAGGTGAATACGGAATAAATAGTCCGAGGATATCCAAAGGTTTGTTGCTAACCCCCGTTGAAAACAGTAGAAGTAGAGTCAAATAAAAAGCCCAGAGTGGAGCTTGTCTCCTAGCCAACAGTAGTTTACCGATCGCCCAGGCCGGATTGCTTGACTTGACCCGTATCTGAATGATTATCTTCATAAATAAGATGACAATAAAGATGCTTCAACAGCCCTCAAGACAATCCAAATCAAGAATATACAGGAAAACGTGGAGAGCTCCAAAGCTCCACATGTCATACCAGCGTTTTTAGGTTAAGCCCGGTACTCCCAAGTTTTAGTGAAAGCCCCTTCTAAATAACAAATCATTCGTTATTAATGAACGATTTTGATTGGGAATCCTTGCCACAGCTCCAACCAACCATTTAGCCCCCGATTTCAACGGATTATCAAGGGTTTCAGTTGAATACAGGAGAAATAGCTCCGGAATGCTCCAGGATTTGTTGTTAAACCCCCCTAAAAATCGGCGTAGTCGAGTGTAATGAAAAATCCTCGACTTATGTCATCCAGACGCAGTACAACGGTGGTTTACTAATCGATCAGACGGGATTGTTGGATTCTCCCTCTGTGGACGACCATTTGGCTCTCAACAGAGTGCTTCTGCGTGAATCATGCCAGGATGCTGGCCAGGCTCAGTTTGATTCCAACCGTTCAACTGATAGTTTCGGTATCGTTCATCATCATTAGGTCCTGAAAAATCAATTGACAATTTGCTAGACCCATTGGACAATTTTATAAATAATTGTCCATTGTCAGAGTCCTTTGGATCCCCTGGATCTCTGCGTCGGTGCAATAATAATCTCAATTAATTTAGAATTGATCGGGGGATAAATCAATTGTCTCAGTGAAGCTACAGAGGAGAAATCAATCCATCATGGTACGTAGGAATTATTGATATTAATCCAGGGTACAGGTACGGATTTTCAAGTTCTCCTGTTATGCTCGTCCAAGTGGTTATGATTGAATATGACAGGCATTCTATTCAACTAATGGAATCACAATTCCAGGGATCATATTTCCAAGTTTTCATTCATAAATTCCCATTGTTTTATACTCTCTACTTATCCCATTGTTCCTGCCTTATACTCTCCATCAATCATACTTCAGCTTTGATTCAATTTTTTTTTTTCATGCTCAGCACGTATGTTGGCTTTCTCCTTCTCTCTTGCTTTTCTATTTCGAGAATCAAGTTGTCGAGGTGTTAATGAGCGTGAGATGCAACAGTGTCGATGCAACAGTACTCCTCGAGTTTTTCCTCTAATCTACAACCTGTAGCATGTTTAGAATATTCGTTAGAAAAAGTCTGAAAGTGGTTGCCACCATTTTCCCCGTTTTTTGATGAATTCGGGGGCTTTCAACTGCTGATTGAGCCCCCCCGGCTTGAGTTATGAGTAGGAAATTCAATAGATTATGCCTCAATATTTTTGACGATCAATACAAGACAAAGAACTCAGAAGCATTCTCGGTAAACCAATGGGAATACATCGAAGATGAATCTTGCTGCGCAGTATAAAAACCATTAATGCTGCACCCATTGTCCAGTAGTGCAGGAGGAATAGGGTATAACCCACCCCAGTCATTTATTAGAAATATTCTGGGGTCGGGGGTAGTTATAATTGGTTATGATTCATAGTCATAACCCATAGAATTCATATAAAATACTTGAGGGCCTTTTGTTATCACGTACCATGTACCAATCCAAATCTGGTGCTGCGCAGTAACGGGGATCGATAACCATTTTTCAAGCCAGACTGGCATGAAACATCGCAGAGGGGTGCATTACCACTGGAAATCAATCCATCCATTGTCCAAATAATTAATCCAAAGTTTGGGAACAATTGGACTGTTATTTTTTTTAATAATCCAACTTTTTAACAAATGTCACCTGTGTAAATGGGGGATTCCCCTGGATTTGGGGGACTTATGATGAACAATTCGTCTTTTCTGATTGCAGATTTGGACCAGCCATGTCCACTAGGAAGCGAAGGGGATTTAAGTCTAGTATAAAAGTGCAAATAGTTGTAGAGAGCTATGACAGATAGGATGAGTGGAAGTCGGAGGAGTGAAGCACGTTGCTTCAATGAGAACTCTCCAAGGCCTCCAGTGCCCGGTAAGACATTTTTCCCCCATTTCTTGGGGATGTTTTTCTTGTCAAAAGAACGAGGCTAGTCACTCGGGGAAGTGCTCGCACTCGGCCCCCATGAGTTGACGGGGAAGTGTTGTTGATGCTCTTGGGGAGCCTGATGATGCCTCTGTACCCGGCGCTACGTGGCGCCGCCTGACGGGAGATGTTGAACCAACGGAGACGCGCGTTGCACACGCGGGCCTCAGTTTGTTTGAATCCCTCGGCGGTACAGCTTAACACCGGCTCAGGATTTTTACAGCGATTTATTTAGTTTAGTCAGACGTTTGTTGTTATTTTTATTTACGCTTCCTGATTTTTCCTTCATTTACGTTTGACAATTTGCAAGCAATTAATACCACGAGAACTTGAGCTACGTCTGCAGGCTCTTCTCTTTTTTTTCCCCCGGGTTGACTCTCATCCTCAGGAAGGAAACAAATGTTTGGACGCCATGTTGAAATGATTTGTCCTCTGCAAGCTCGGAAATTGAATGAATAAAATTTCTTCTGCAGGAGAAGAAACGGGAGGCTACAATATTGGAAGAATACCTCCCCAGAGTCCCGCTCTAACACCTAGACGCTCGTTACTGGGTCGCTCGTCCAGTGGTGGAGCCTGCGATGCTTCAGCGCCGATGGGATTCGAACCTGAGGGCTGTTGCGACTCGTCAATTATGGAGAGCAATTCACCGCCAGCTTGTCTCAGGTGGGCAACGAATCTCAATTCGTTGCTGCAGGACAGGGAGGGACTGCAGTTGTTCAGAAAGTATTTGGAACAGGAGGGCACATCACACGCCAACCCACTGGATTTTTATTTCGCCTGCGAGGGACTCAATCAGGAGCACGATAAGGATAAAGTCCATCAGCTGATTAAGGCTATCAATAGACGGTGAGTCTATTTAATATTTAATATTAAATTTTTACCAATTTTTATTTTAATTTGTTTTAATGATCTCAATTGTTGGTCGTAAGAGATGAGGACATTAATTTCAACTGTCATTTTTCAGATTTCTTCAAAAGACACAATTGGCCATTCCCGAGCACATCCGAAAAGAGGCGAGTCGTCGTGTTAAGGAGGGAAGAGCTGATAAAACAGTATTCGATGCTGTCCAGCACGAGGTCGAGCGTGTTATTAAAGAGACAATTTATCCAAATTTTCTAAGTTCGGAAATTTATTTGGGATACGTATCGGCATGTCAAAATGTCGACTCAGCTGGATGTCCAAGCTCGGGCTCGAGTAGGGAGATGTCGTTGTCCTGTGGGCCAGCTTTACTGCCAACGCTGCATGAGGATGCCGAATTTTTTGCTGGACATTATTCCCATTCGGCGTGCGGTACACCGGGTGAATTAAGACTGACTAGGGATGTCCTTATGAGGACACAACAGACAAGAGCTATGGATCTGAGGCCTAAAACTGAGGCACTTGCTGGGTGAGTTCACTTTCTTTTGTCCCCCATAGGGTTTTGTCATTTGCATTTTGCACTAGTTACTTTTGCTCGCATTCTCAATGTTATTTTTCGTCATGGATTGATGTAACCACTATTACTATTATCATTAATGTTGAGGCTTTTTATTTTGATTGCTCGGTTGATGATGAGTCAACATGGCAGCCCCTGCTGTCGAGAGTTAATAAATCCTGTGTCGTCTTACCGAATTAATATTCTTTATTAATATTGAAGAGGATCGTTAATGAGGATTACGGACAATTTTTTACTGTCATTCTCTCGCATTATTTCAATTTTATCATTTCATTTTTTTTTCTATTAATTTATTTTTTGTTTTTTTGGTGTTGTGTTGTTTCTTTGAATAGAATGTACTTGCACCCTACGACTAGTCCGTACCATATGCGTTCCCGAGCACCCCTACAGTATTCGTCATATAATCCAGTATCGAGACAGGACTCGGAGCTGCAGAGTTTGAGCAGTGACGCCCGAACTGAGTCTGACAATTTGTCATTGACTGATAACTCAGTGTAAGTATATTACCGATTGAGTCCCTAAATTAGAGAGTGACTTGCCAGTTGGAGTTGAT
>JAPYZM010001029.1:0-30781 GCA_030522845.1 Psyttalia concolor
GAAAAAAAAAAAACCCTCAAAAAAACAACCCCCCACTGAATAAATATTCATGAAAAACGAGACAGAGCCCGAGCCAACGAGAAACTAGTGAAGAGTCATTTTCCTTGCGGATGAGTTTTTCATTTCCCCCTGGAATTATGATGAATACCGATAATATATTTACATTACATTCGGCATTAGATCTCTGTGTACTCAATGCCAGTCAACCTTCGCAATTAAATCAAAGCCAAAATTACGTCCAACGAGATGAATAATTACTCGATTCGCAAATGCAAAAGCTACCCTGAATAATATATTCTGGGGATGAAAGGGGCCTCCATGCCATTCATTTATTTTGTTTGATGAAAATTTTCTATTCAGTACCACCAAATGATTTATCCAACACGCATTGAATTACACTTATTTCAAGCAACAAATGCCCTCATTGTAAAATTATTCAACAGAATTTGATGGAGATCTGCCTATTTTCACCCGTCCTCCAGCGTAATTCCCAGTGAATAGCGCTCATCTCCCCTTTGTTGTTGCGATTATCGGCGAAATGGAGAACAGAAGAGGCAAAAAAAAAAAAATTCACTGGTGAAACCGTTAATGAAGAATAAATGTTTTGTTCCGGTAAATAATAGGCGTCATTAGTGAATGAAACCAAAACTACAGAGAAATAATCGATATCTAAAGAAAATTGCGGAGATTTCTAAAAAATTTAGAATAAAAAAAAATTATTCAACTAAATTCTTGCGTTAAAAATATTCTAAAATATCAATTGCTCATATTATTCTGTCTCTCAATTGTAAATTGACAATTATTACAGATTATCAGTCGAAAGAGGGAGTCAGCAAGACTTAATTAATAAAAATTACAATTAAAAAACATCTAAACAATTTTTTAAATACTTCTGATTGTTTGACAGTGAAAAAACACTTCCTAAACAATTTTGTGATTGAAAAATATTTAAAATAAAAAAACTGACCCCACGATCTTGTCCCTTAATGATTAATTATAAATTATTGGAGATAATTAGCCAAATAGAAGAGTAAACAATCCTCAATTGCCGAGAATAAAAATGAGAAGATTACCAAATATTGTCGAGTCGTAAAAAAAAATTGCCAGTGCAATAATCAGTCCCCCTCCCCCGCCAAAAAAATCCCCCAAATCAAACAATGGCCATTCGCCTATTTCGCCAGAGTCATCTCCACCATTACCAAGATCTAAAATGGGGACCAGATGTCCCATCAAAACCTCCACCACCCAAAATTTATTGATCCCAACTAACGAGCGTATGTTTTCCCTAAAAATTAAACGAATTTGATTTTAGGATGATTTTTATCCCCTACAAACTCCCATAACTCCCAGTTCCCTACCCCCATTGATAACACGAGTCAATAGTTAATATCCGAATGTACGGGAATAACACTCACTCCCCTAAATCCCAGCCGTTCTCTTGAATTATTTGTCAACCGTAAATTCCACTCTTACCTGCCACCACCACCACAACCTGAATCATTGTTTTATTCATACCCTACAGAGCCAGGAACAATATTGCCCCCCGGGATATAGAATTCAACGACAAATTTCAAATACCATCATTCCCTCTAATTAATCATTCGCTATCTTGGAATTGTGAGATTAATTACTGCTGACTAATTGGCTATGGTGTGTGGTAGAAGATGACGTGAGGAATGTGGACTCCCAGTGAAAAGCGTCGCTGGAGCATTTAACTCCATTGCCGGAAGGAAAGTGCAATATCGGAGACAATAGACATTCCAACAAATGGGGTTGC
Organism: Psyttalia concolor; assembly: GCA_030522845.1. Taxonomy (NCBI): domain Eukaryota; kingdom Metazoa; phylum Arthropoda; class Insecta; order Hymenoptera; family Braconidae; genus Psyttalia; species Psyttalia concolor. The sequence continues at coordinate 1,778 of JAPYZM010001029.1, forward strand.
TATTTCGCTTTGTCTATTGCTCTCTAATTCCATTATTAAATAACTAATTTTTTTTTCATTGAAAACCCCCACCCAAAGAATCAGTCCCGGGGATCTCGGGGTTTAAAAAATTCCTCCCACAATTATTCGGCTTCTTCACCGCGAAAAAATATTATTTCAATCGAATTGTAGGTATTCCAGTGCTCAAAAGAATTTTTTTTATGCGAAATTATGTATTTTTTTGCTCAGAGTTGAAGCCCAAAAAATCCCTCTACTCCTGTTAATTCAATACAAGAGTGAATAATTAATATCTCGCGATCTACAGATCGAATTTTGATGAAAGAACGGTGATTCTAAAGTCTGAAAAATTGTTTTTCAGATGAATTAAAAATCATTGAAATTTACTCTACCGATCTCGAGTTATTGACGGTTGAGTAAATGATGATTTTTAAAGCTCTAGAAATTTATGAACACCTGGTGTAATTTTTCTTTTTTCGCCAGGAACAAGAAGCTCGCGATTTTTTTTTTGCTCTCTCAGACAAAAGTTTCAGTGTCTGACAAAGCTCCTGACTTCACCCGTCCCCAGATCCCCCTCAATTGTCACGAGATTCACGTACCGTCGAAAGCCATCAGTGCATTTGTCCTTTGATGGCGCGAGTAAAAAGTTTTAACAACTGTTAAATTCCGCCGCGTCAATTCCCCCCCCGATTAGCATTTGATTAAAACGACATTAATCATAGAAAGGAGTAAACTTTCCACTAAAAGAAAAACAACTGAGTGCGAGAATCCGCTACCCTAATCGGAAAAATTCCAAGAATAGTATCGGGCATTGTGATTCCCCCAAACAAAGAAAAAAAATTGTAATCGTTCAACCTTGAATATCTCCGGTCTCAACGAATCAATTTCGACCATTAACCGCTCATTTTAAAGCCCCAAAGATGGCCTTGGAACCCCCAAGAAATCGTTCAATTTCACTCAGCCAAACTGGCCGTATGAACAATTAAAAATTCACCAAATGATATTTACTACTGTTTCGAGGTAGCAATCGCTGCCCCAAATTCTCTGCTCCAAGAGCAAAAAGTTCGTGTACTTTCTTTCTCTCCTCATTCGCAAACAAAAGAATATTAGTATTATTGATAAATCTTCTGACTCACCGATCTCCGTATCCCCTCAATAGCCAGGAGCTTCACGTCCCGTCGTAAGCCATCGGAGCATTTATCCTCTGATCGAGAGTCGAGAGCTCGAAAAAAAAACTCCAACAAAGGATTGTCCAAATAAACTCGTCGGTTCCTCTGCTGCAGTTTCTCCAGCCACAATAACACCTCAACTTTGGCGTAAAATGGAGTGAGAGGCTCACGTTTCCCCCCTTTCACCCGGCCAAATGATCATTAGCATCAGCTGATCCCCGCAATCCCCCCCAAAAAATGACAATCTCCATTTCTGCCTCAAAAACCCACACTTCCCCACTCTCACTCCATTCGCCACACGACCAAAACCATCACTAACCAACAAAACTGCGAGTCACAATCACTCGATGCACGAAAAACAATTGCAATCGATGGCCCCCCGAACTCCCAAAAAAATTAAATAAACCAATAATAGTCAATTTTCCCGGCGACAATTGCCAAATTGTTGGTCAACGAGCGATTTCGGGGGATGACAGGCGTCTCGGAGGGAGCCGGCGATTTGGCGGGCTCTAAACTCGGCAATAACCGCGCGCGAATGTAAAAACTAACCGATAGATGCGCACGAGCCGGCGTCTGCGCCTCAACTGCCTCACGCGCTCCACTCCGGTCTCTAGCGTCCCCTCTTCCGCTCGCCCCCCACCGCCGCTTGCCCCTTCTCCGCGCTACCAGTGTCCACGGCCCATTCAGGCTAAGGACAAACACACACGAAGAATGAACGAGACCTGGTAGATTGGCACGTACACCGACTGTTTGTGTTCTCTTCTAGTCCTTGCATGCTATTCCGTATCGACAGGTTTGTTTACGTCTGTACGACACTAGTCCCCCGGGGTGTAACGAAAACAAAACAAAGGGCCCTGAGGATTTAAAGAGGACCATTCAGTGCTGGCTTTTAAATATACCTTACTGAAATTATTCTAGAATTATCGAATTCATGAACTAATAAAATTACACGTAAAGATTTTTTTTTTATATTCTATCCTAAGGGAGTATAAAAGAAGTTTTTTTTTCATTTAATTTGGCTACCTCAGTACCCGAATTATTCAACTTCGATTTCATTTCTGGTGATTAACAACGGAAATAATGAACAGTCGGGATGTTCCTATGATATTAATTACAATAAATAAAATGAAATAGTAATTTAAATACTTTCCACTATTTTTTGGCTTCAGAATTTAATTTTGTAATTATTCAAATTTACGGTACAATAAATTTAAAAATGGGATGAATAAAGAACTGAGTAGATAGAGAACTCTATAAATGTTATTAAATGACGATCTGTAGATTTTTTTTGTGAAATAACGATATAATGAAAACTAACGGACCAATTTTTGTTGCAGCACATCTGACGCGACTTCGATACCCGGGGGACCATTTCCCCGCCCCCGAGAGCAGTCCGAGCATCTGCAGACGACCTGCCCCAGTACATTGAGACCCTCAAGGGTGCAGAAGACTCATAGACCACCCGAGGTGGAAACAGTTTGTAACCTGGACTACGGAATACATGGAAAAAAAATTATGGTAAAAGACGAAATTACTTTTTCATGAATTTTTTTCCCTCCCTTCATTGTTACAATTAAGACACCCACAATTACCGGGGGGACTGATTAAAACGCCTGGCTTTGCCTTTAAATTACAATGTTTTCATTTTCTTGGAGAATTGCTGGGTGGAAGAAATTCATGAATTTAATTGGAGAATAATGCGACAGAAGTTTTTTTATTATTATTTTTTGTTGCGTGGAAAAACGCAAATCCCGGGGGGGTAGCGGGGCTAAATAATTCCGGAGTAGCGCGAGACGAATGAAAACAATGATTAGGGGATTACTTAATTAATACTGTATACTTTGCGAATGAAAAAAAATTGGGAAAATTCGCGGGCGAACTGGAAAGTCGAGAGTAATTTTTTCGTTAATTAAACGAGTGGAGCGAGTCTTGCGGGGGGATATATTTGCAATAATCCAGTGGAAATTCCGGAATATGGCAACAGATGAATTGATTCGGGTCGCGATAGAACTCCTGGAGCTGATGTAAAATCGATTTTACGCGTGGCATCACTCACCACCTCCTTTACAGTCTCCCTTCCTCCTCGCCCAGCATTGGCCCGATTGCTCAGCCCTATTTTCCCATTGTTTCACTCCTCCTTATTATTCCCATCACCCGAACAATCCCCATTGCCCGTAACATACTCCGCGTACCCTCACTCGTAGCTACTCACGCTGCATTTCCCTTTCGCTCCCTCGATGGAGACCTTATGCCGTTCCACGAGTGTAGAAACCCATATGCCTAATAATAAGAGGAGGCTAGTGCCTTGCGCTGTATGCCATTAACTACCCGCGTAACGAGCGACGATTACTTGAGGCTTTACCCATACACTCCGAAAGCAGAGCAACCGGGGAGAAAATTCGAAAGTCCTTCGGTGAAAATTAATTTGATTTTTCGGGAAACTTGGCAAATACACCCACTCCTTGGCACTCTGTAATTTTAATTAATTAATTTTTGTTTTTAAGAGTGTATCGTAAGATTAGTTCCAAACAATTGTAGTCATGTTGCTTCATTTACGCCACGAATTAATTTTTTTTTGTTAACTTTGAGGGTACAAAAATAATTTTAATCAAAGACTCACGAAAGTTTAAAGTTGCGGATTTTCTAGAATAGGTTAATTAAATGCCTCCTGTTTATTATTATTTAATTAATTTGATTTCCGGGGAGAACTTGAAAATCCCCGGATTCGGGGGGACGGCAGTTTTAATTAGTTAATTTTTTTGGAACATTTTTAATTAATTATCATCACGGCTGATGCCGAGAAAAAACGGTCTTTTTTTTTCATCGACAATTTGTTTAATTAAACGTCGCTCAATAGTCAGGAAAAATTGTCTGTCCATCAGTCTGTCGGCAACTCCTGATATCCCCCATTTCTGAAATCACCATTTTCACTCCTGGTTGGTAGTAAAGCAAAGAAAAACCCCACCAGAAAAAAAATACGAAATTGTACTGTTGAATTAAATATTTCCCTCATGAGAATCGCGATTCATCAAAAGCCGTGGCGAGTCCCTCCGGCAAACTCCTGGACTCGGTGGGATTCAACAAAAGAGCGTGGCCAGCATTTTAATTGCCTGATCATTTTCATAAACGTGCATCTAAGTAATCCGTGCCTCCTCTCCTCCCAGAAAGTCAGGATTTGATTAACAATTTCAATTACCGGAGAGCAAATATTAATTACATTACTGGGATTCCATTGCGTCAAAACACCTGTCCCCACGAGACAATGCCCAATTTTTTTTTAATTTCATGCACTCGATGATTTATTTTAAAACATCATCAATGATTCATTCATGATTTCTAAATTCAGATTCTCAATAATTTTTGCCCAATAAATTCTTCCCAAAATAAAAGATTCGGTGAGCGCAAAAAAATTACTGACGAGCCCAATGATAACTGGACGTCGGCAGTGAATTTTAATTCCAAAAATGGAGGCAAAAAAAAATCTCCATTTCCAGTGGAGCACTAGAAATTCAGCTGCTGTTTAAATGAAAAAGACTCGAGAAAGATTCATAAAAGGAAAAATTGAAGATTGCACGTTATACACAGTGGACCGAGAACGAGAGCGGGAGGGGGCCTAAGGAGAGGGTTCACGACGTCATACAAACTCACGGAGGGACACGGAAAAGGGGTTGCACAGACTGGCAGTGCCTTTGTTCGTCTCTGGAGTACGTGGCGTCGTGCGTGAGTTTTTTACCGGAACTCGACGATATGGCTGCGGCTGTATGACACGCGTATGTAGTACGCGTCCTCGTTTGTCCCTCCTAACCCCTCACCAGTGGCAAAGTCCTTCTGCGAGCGCTGGGGCGGGATCAAGTGCAGCACGACCACCCGCACGAGCCCTCCACTGCTGTATACGTGAGCCAGCACTGGAGTCGTATTTATTAGGACACGATGAGCTCTCTCTCCGTTACTAGGAAGACGCTGACAACTGCGAAGACAACAAACTTTTTAAATAAATTTTTTTTTAATAACTCGACCACTTTAAAAATTTTTTTTTAAATAACCCGGCCACTTAAAATATTTTTTGCGGACTTGAATAACCATTTTATTATTTTTTCTTCATTTCTAAGCGTCACAATTTTAACTTAAAATGTTTAAATAGAAAAAATACTATTTGAAAAGAATTAACACTTCCAATAAAATATATTTTCATTAATTTAGTTTTAAAAATCCGCTGGATTAATGTCCATTGGATTTTAATGAAAAGAAAGTAATAATCTCCGCATAAAAATCAAAACTCGCTATCACAAAAACGAAAGACAGGAAAAAAAAAGCCACCTCAATTGCAAGCCACACAGAATAATCCCATTATCAGAATCTCTAGATCAGAATTTTCCCTATCTCCGGTGAAATGCATTCGTACACTGGAACTAGATAAAAAAAAAGCTCACGTCTTGTGGATTTCAACTCTACCTCGAGTAACTATACAACTGAGAAACCCCGGGAGTAATGTACGGCCAGCCCACTGAGAACATATCTCAAAGACGACATCTGACTGGTCACAGGAAATGGCTCGCGCAATCTTACAACTTGAATGGTGTATCCGTGCCGTCGGTATTCAGGGGATATTAAATGAAAACATTGGGATGTATAAGCTCGGGTGAATGAAAACCACCGGAGCTACCCGCAGATCCATCTAATATTTGCCCTGAGATATCGCAAAGGTACAATCTAGGCTGAGGGAGTTCAAAACCGGTCTTAGATATTATAATTTTCGTCTTAGACGTTAGTGTTTGCATTTTCTTTTTTTCGATATTCCATTCTGGAGAAATTCAATTACAAGAAATAACAGAAAATATTCCACCGGATGTTGTTATTTAATTTTATTTTCGACGAAATAATTTAATTTCAACATTTGCTATTGCAGAATAAAAATCGAGAGGTGGGTAAAAATCATTTTATGTATTTTGTAAAAAATCGGTTATTTCGCCCTCGTCTCGCCGCATTTTCAGTGGAAAAAAATTTAATTATCAAGAATAAAGTTAACATTGTCAACAATAATTGGTTCATTATGGAAAATCGAGTGGTCGATAGGCTCGCGAGCCCCAGAAATACCTGCAATTAAATGCCAATACGAGGAACAATGGACCACATGCATTAATTAACGCCCCGTCAAAAATAATTGCTCGTACACTCGATTACAGAAAAAAAAATCCTCATTTTGCCTCGGTTAACCCAAAGAAATGCAACTCTATCAAGGAGAGACGACGAAGTAATTCCATCGATTTATATTTTTTTTTGTTCCTCGTAAGCCTCGGATTACGGAATTTTTTAATTAATCGGTAAATCCAGAGTATTCGTTATTGAATGTCTCGAGTGGTTGACGGGTAATATCGTTAGAATTATCCGAGAGTGAAGTATCCACATTCTTCCTTCTCTTGTTTCGGTTTTCCATCGGTTATAGGATTTTTTCCCGGTAATTGAGGTGACATTTTTGCGCATGAATTTTTCTGAGGGTCATCCATTAATTGACGATTTTTCATGGGCCCTCCGTAGTCACCAGGACAAAATCCACCAGTTCCCAGCGAGGCTGAGCCACGAATAATAGCTCTTCCTATTGCCGTTTCAGCCACCGCTTGCTCCCACTTCATTCGGTCAAAATCATTGCGCAAGAGGGTCACCTAAAAAATATTTTCGTATGACAAAATTCAATTAAATTGGCCGTTGATAATTTCTCAGATCCTTTCGCAAGGATTTTTGAAAATAAATATTGGATAAATAATTTTTCTGTGTCTAAAAAAATTAAATAGAGTGGAAGAATGAGGATACATGAAAATTACAATTTTTAATTACCTCATTATCGGAAAATTCGATGGACTTGAGTTATCAAAAATTTTGAACATCACTTCGCCAGTATTTTTTCAATAAATATTCCAAAAATCAAATCAACTGAATTTTTCCTCTGTGCATAAAAAATAAACTGAGGATAAGGGAAGTAAAAACTTGAATTATCGGTAGTTCTCAATAAATTTTCGATTACCTCATTCTCCAATTTTTCCAAGCGCTCAGCATCTGTCATTTTCCGATCCTTCATAACTTTCAGCTGCCGCCCACTGTCGCAGGGATCACGCGCCGGGCACTTGGCATCTGCCATATTCTTCACCAATTAATTTATCACCTTAATCAAAATAAAATTCAATTTTCGGGGGGGAACGTCAGCGCCGAACCATCAATTTTCTCAATCCGTGAAAAAACAAAAGTCAATCACTGCTCCTTCCTCGTCTCAAATATTTTCCCTTTCTCTTCCTGGGTAGGGACTCCATCTCGATATCCCCGGGATTGGGAATATCGTTTTCCACGACTTCTGAACAATTTTCATCCTCACCCTCGTTTTCTTGAAACGACGCGGCTCCTGTTGCATTATTCATCAATTGATGCTGAGAATTTAATCTGGCAATACCGCGCAGCACAGCTTCCTCGAATTTCTTTCTGTACTTGAGTTTTTCCGCCTCCAGAATTCGGTGCTGAACCTCAAGTTTCAGAATTTCTTTTCTCAGCTCGTGCAGTCGTTCGTCCTTGGCTTCTACAATTGGGGGGATTTTTTTTGCCTTTTTTTTCTCATCATTTTGCATTATAAAACAGAGAATTTTGATGATTCGCGGAGTGACAAACAAAAAACACTCGTTATTTTGATATTCATTCCACCGAGGGAAATTATTTTTCAAAAACAAATTACATAAATTGGTTTAGTTGAATAACTCGTAATGAAGCTCTCATTGATTTTAATCCGGGGATTTGTCCACATGATACGAATGATTTTTAAATATAAATAAATGGTCGTTTGATGCAAATAAAGAGTGCACTTGGCATGAATGAATTATTCATTTCGTATAACTCGAACATTTACATTAATACGGATATGAGTTTATCAATTTGCAATGGAAGTAATGAAAACGATGGAGGGCATTGAAATAAATGCAGCTCCGGCGAATTAAATACTATTTGAATGAAAAATAATAAATTAAAAATATTATAACTATCGTATTTTGACAGTGGCCAATTTGTGCATTACCCCTCAGTCTTTCCGTTAAAAAATCCCCCAAAAAAGCCATCTCACGAAGGATTAAGAATTTTTAAAAATAATTTGGCAAAAATAATGGACCGCATTTAAATTGAGGGAATGGCTGTGCCTAATATTTTGTAAAATCCCAGAAAATCTAGCGATCGAAGCCCCTCAATTCTCTTCGACTCCTGAGAATCGGCGAATGTAACAATAACAACCTCCCCCCGAAATCCTCCCCATTAAGCCCTGAAGATCCCTCGTTAAAATCATTCCTCCAAGGGCCTCCCTGCCTCCCTGTAATCAGGCGAAAAATGATGCCGGGAAAGCTGTCATCTCCGATATCATCTTTCATAAAAAAAAAAAAATACTTTCACGTGCTCTCCGAGCCATCATTTCACCTACATTGCAATGCACACACGTACATCCGTACATTGCATGGGAATACAAATCGTCTCCCCGAGTATGTGCGGAGTCTGGGGCCACGAAGATACGTATGTCGGGGATTTCTATGGACTGACATAAACAAAAAAGAAATATTAAAGAATAAAAAAAGAGGTAGACAAATGTAGCGCACGAGTCAAGTACACGTTTACTCCCTTAAAAAGTTCCTCGCGTCTCCTTATAACTTCCATTATTTTCTCGGCGAGGATGAGCAACAGAAAAAAAAAAACTATACCCTCAGTATTATATTCTCTAACTGCATTCGCAAAGTCGATTACACCCGGCGAATGTATCCGATTACTTTATTCCCAAAGTTTGTAATTTCGTGGAAGTGAGGATTTCCTACCAGACTCGACAAAACTCACTAATCTCATTTAAACCGCCCCCTATGCCCAATACTGTTCCACTCTTTTTTTTTTTTCCAACTTCCTCATCTTGTTCCACTATTTTTCATCCCCCTCCGGGATTAATAACAATTAAATATGACTTAAAGAATAAAAAAAGACGCAATTCAATTGAGCTGACGACATTTTTTCATCCCTCATTATCCAAAAATTTCTTCACATTATTTTCAATTATTATTTTTAATTATTGTCAACACCTTTTGTCTATAAAATTACAATTTCAACAGCTTCACCAGTAATTTACTAACAAATTAAATAAATTCCATAAATTTTCCGTCCAGCCGCATTATCCCCTGGATCTGTGCCCAATCGATCGTAAGAGACACGTGTTTCTGTCACTTCTCATTTACCAAACCCTAGAGTCGTCGTAGCCGGGGGTGTAATTATACCTGGAAACTTGAGTGCCCGAAGACAGGAGTACAAAACAGATTAAATGAACATTGAGAGGCCATACATACATCGTCCACCGAAGCTGACGATTACCTGGAAACGTATGAAATGGATATCATAAATTCGAATTTCACGGGTGTAGGCTCTCACCTTCGATGACGAACAAAAAGCCAAACGGGGCTTGGTGGGGGGGGATGGAGGGGGTTTAAAAAAAGCAAATACGCGCAAATAAGAGTACAGGAAAATTGCACAATGGGAATTGGACGCAGACGAGTAACTCACGTTATATAACTCGGGTTTTCGTGCTGTAATGTGTAAAAAAATACTCGCATATTCGCATTCATTCCCTCCCCTCCCCCCCGGCCCTCCACCCTCGGTGCTATACCCACCGCGTACTAATCACGGTAAAAGCCATCGTGCGACGAGGCTCTCTATCCCTAGCACAACCATCTTCTTGCCTTACTTAATGGTAATATGAAAGTTTTTCACTTTTTTTCTGGATAATCCTGAAAGTTTTTTTTCCATCGAAATGGCTCTCGACAGTGAAATGATATTATTTAATTAGTTGATTGTTATTTTTCTGTTAGTGAGTGAATTATTTAGCAGCAGGGGGAAAAAAAACTGGGAGACTTTTCCAGAAATTTTAATACATTTTTGGAACTGTAGAATAATTGTTTCTACCCCGAGGGGAAAATTGGCAAATCTTCAATTTTATTTCCCCCAGAGAGTTCAGAGTTTTCGCTGCGAGGAAAAAAAAATCTCGACAATTTTACAACGCAGGGGGAGGAGGAAAAGTTTTTCAGCTGTTCGATGATTTTGAGTGAAAGCAGGAGAGCCCCTGAGGCGACCTCCTCAACAAGCCAGCCCCAGCGTTAGGTGCACTTTTGGGATAGAGCGGCCAAACCCCAAGTAGCGACTGTGCTTCACGAACTCGAGTGCCTACCGAGACGATGGAGGGAGGAGAAGGAGGGTAATGTCGCCCTGCTCAGCCACCAGCGTTAACCCTGTGTTCATCATCATCCCTTTCACGGGTCTACAAGCCTCGGCCACCTTAGCCATGAATATTCTAATATGCTTAAACCCACAGTAATTTACACAACATCACAAACCCCAGGGTTATTATCCTTTCAATTTGCTCCTCGCTGGAGAAACAACTCTGATTTAAAGATTCATTTTTCATTCCACTAATTTTCACATGTGCAGGCATTAAGCCAGTTTAAATAAATAATTGAAAATTATCTAAGAGCAGTTAGAATGCAAAGCAGGTTAAATGACTTCTCCATTTATCATAAATCAATTTTGACTTTTGTATATTAAACATTAAAAATGCTTTTACTTTGTCTTCCGCCGGGAATTCCCCCATAAAATAAATCTTCCACTCGTCCGATCCTCACGGATAAAAAAAAAACCCGCTAGAGCATTGTAAAATAAATATATTTGGTATATACAATCTGAATTATTGACGTCGATAGTCATCGATTGGTTGTAACTTGCCGGTTGTGATCGAATCCAGAATCCAGACCTCTTTCAAGCCCTGGGGGCCCACGACGATCCTGGCTTTGTGGGAGTTCTCAATGATCCTCCCACCAGCAGTCTTGATCAACTCCTTGAGGATCTCTCGAGGTGGTGACGTGGAGCAATCGATATAAATGAGTCCACAGGTTGCGAACAGCTCCGGTACATATGATCTCCCAAATATTTCCCTGTCCCGCCTGTTCTCCCGCACAGCATTGGAGAAATGATCGACCTCGTAGTTCTCCGGGTCCAGCCACTTGTTCGCCCTAATTGATTTCTTCAGCCACTCGAGGCTAACGAGCCAACAGCCCCTGATTATCCCTCTGAGTAAGTTAATGGTACGCACTCCGGTTGTGATAATGTGCGTTGTCTGACGAGTCACTGACGCCTCCATTCGGGCACCTCCAATCTTCCTCGCCGCAGCCTTCACTAAATCCTTGTCATCATTACACAATCCAGTTGTAACGATGTAGATCCACTTGGTGTGGTGTCTACCCTTTGTGGCTATTCGTTTGTTGTCTGTGAAGTCGTTCAACGAGTCTCTACTTTGCTCAGAGTTATCAAGTGCTTCACCTTCAGCCTCATTCAACAGCCGAAGTACATCTGGATTCACTTTCTTCTTTAAGACTAACTTTTTGCTCATTATTTTTCTCTTCTTCTTCGCCTCGGCTTTCTTCTCTTCAAGTCTCTTCGGAAATTTCACTCGATTTTTAATCACCTCTCGTTTCTCACTCTGCGTGCCCACGTTGTTTTGGGTTTGCGTTGGGTTTTGGGAGCTTTTGGTGAGCAAAAATTTGTGGATTTTTCGCCTCTTCCTCGGGAGCATTTGTACGGGTGTTCGGGGAGATGGCTCGGCCTTTTCCATCGGGCTCAGGGACACCAGAGCGGAGTCATTGAGCTGAGTAAATAATTTTCTCTTTTTACATTGTTTTCTTTTCAACGACACATCGTCCTCGTTCTCACTGCGCTCGTCGTCCGAGGAGTCCTCGTAAATACTTTCTGTTGGCTTGGGATTCTCTGGCTCTGATTCACTCTCGTCTGAGTCTTTTATTATCGGGCCCTTCAGGGATCCCGAGGTGTCCAGGACTATTGTATCCTCCAGCTGGTGGAGAGACATTGAGGGGACGAGCTTTGGGTTGATCCCAGGATTTCTGAAATTAAATTTACATCGGAGATTAATTAATTAATTCTTCCAAACCGACTCCAGTTCTTTGAGGATTTATCACGTCAATTCCCTCCCATCACAAATAAAAATCTCTTCAATCAATAAATTATAGAATTGAAATTAAAATCCTCGTAAATAAATCTTCTGCATTCCTAGAATAACTTACAAAGATTTTAACGATTTCGTTTCACAGGGATCCCCACTGCCCCCAGCGGCCGTTGGTATCTTCTCCAAGACAGTCGTAAATCTTGATTGCGTTCTCATCAACGTCGACCGACTAATGGGAAATGGTGTGGCCTCCACAACACTTCCATTAATTGACCTCCTCGACTCCAGGGAAGTATTGACGTTCAACGAAGGACGATCATCCCTCCGCCACCTTAAATCCCCCTCAGCCGCACTCTTCCCCTCGTTCCCCTCGGATTTCTTTCGCTTCTCGATCAATGCAGGATGAATAATTCCCCCAGAATGATTTGACCTCCTCAACGAGAGGCTCCTCCTCCCAGGAAAGCTCTTTCTAACCTCTAAAATCGAGGGATTATCCTGAGATTGGCTGATCGAGGGCTCGTTCACGACTGGATCCACGGAGGTCCTGACCTCCAGAGATGTCCTACCACTGGCAAAGGTCTGGTTATTCTCTCCAGGACTCCCCTGCAGCCGCCCCAGAGGCTCGAGAGGTTTAACGATCCTCTCAGCATTGAATTGCTCCATTAAAATAGGCTTTTCAACCGCTGGTGTCAACTCCATTGACATTTCTCTCAAATTTTTGCTACGATTTAGTCTCTCGTATCCATCAAACTTATCAAGAGGAATGTAGCACGATCTGATCTCTCTTATCACTGGCTTTGATGACTTTGGAGTGACACATTCTGAGTTATTGATGCCCCTGATCCTAGAAGTTCTTTTGATCGCTGTCGAGTTGTGGCTCGTAAAAGTCGAGCATTTTATGGGATTTCCCAGAAGAGTATCGTCTTTATTACTTGATGAGCGACGAGATGATCTGGTTCGCCTCGGTGAGAAGACGATTGAAGTGTTTTTATTGATTCTGTTGCTACTACTCACGATTGGACTCGGCCTACGTGTCTTGGGGCCAGCTGATGGCTTTGGGAAGACATTCGAGTCAGTCTCCTCGAGAACTAGGGACAGTTTCTGCTTCTTCTCTTGACTGTTCGACTCGTTCTTGTCATTCTGGTCTGGAATGTCCTCCCCACCTAGAATTGTGGCTGTCTTCTTGCAGAAGTCAGTCTCATTGTCAAATATCTCTCGGGTCTTGCTGAGAATCGCCTCCCTCAGGCGTTTTACGTTGTCGTCGAGGATCTCTTGTTTGCAGTTTATGTTCCTGACTTCTGGATCACTTGAGTCTGGGGAGTTGGAGACGAAGCTCAGGTTCACTTGGAGGGAGCTCCGTCTAGGGTTCACGTACACCCCCCGACGTCTTTTAGAATACATTTTTTTGGAGGCAGAAGTCTGGGAATTGTTTCACTCGTTGATAAGCACGATTAGAGGACAACAAATTCTGTCATTTACTGCGGGATAACCTCTTCATGGTGGAGTACACGAGTCTCTGAATGTCACGTTAACTTTATCACTTTTTTCAGGTATTCATTGGGATTTGAGAAGCTCTTGCTATTGGTTTTTAATCGTTTTATCGTCATTTGTTTATGGTGGAACATCAGAAGACCACAAACACTTAACGATTGTTGACAGTCTTTTTGAAACGCCAGCCACCGAACGTGCACGAACAGGCCCTGCAGGGACATTTCCATGGACGCGACGTGGAGCGTTCAAACGAGAACGCAGAAGAATTATATAAATTTATTTATTTATCAAAACATTTTTCGTAATGCAGAAGAAGATTAAACTCGTAATATTTTTTTATCCTCCATAAAAAGTATTAACTCTAATTGAATTATTAATAAATATTGGTAAAATTGTATAACAAACTTTAGTAGCAATAAAAAGTTGTCTACAAGTCTTGTCTTCAGATAAAAAATGTGTTTTATTATGTAAACGAGCAGATGAAAATCACAGCCATCATTACTTCATAACAATTACAATAATCTAACATCGAGAAAATGTTAACAACATCTCAGTATGTGAACTTCTTCAATTGAACTGATTTACTGGAACTCCCCACATATTGTTTTTACTTCAAGGATTATTACTGAAAAGGAATCTGCCAAAGATGCTTAAAAAGTGTCAAGTGTATAAAATACTCATAAAAAACCCTCTCCACAAATGGTATAAAAAAAAATAAAGTCAGACTAACGAACTGATTTTTCGTTTAATTTTCTTCTTTCGTCAGGTGTTTAAATAACTCCTGCCATCCTCGAGGTCTCTGTTGACCGGCGATGTCTCCTCCTCGTCGTAGGACCTGTATCTCTGGCCATCTCTCGTCCCAGTCTTACGTCCAGCTAAATTCGTCAGGTCGCAGTAGGCGATATTCAGATCTTTGAAGGCGTTCATCAGGAAAATGGCGGCTACAACCACCATAAACCCACAGAGCGATCCCAGAATATTCTGGTACGTCATGAACTCCCATTCCTCGAACAATATTGCAGACGCAATTATGACGAATGTCGTGAAGAAGACGTAGTAGACTGGCGTGACGATGGCGGTATTGAAGAGGTCCAGGGCTTTATTCAGGTAATTCATCTGGACCATAATGCAAAAAATTATGGAAAAAAGGGAGACCCAGGTGAGCCAGTGCTCCATTCGATTGTTCTCGGTATAAATAGTCTCTTTTATGGACAGCCCCAGGGCTTTACAACTCATCACTGTTAGGGAGCCCACTATTGAGCAGAGAAAAACGTAAATTGTCACGTTCTCCTTTCCTGATTTGGGCCCCAGGTGGAAAATTATGAAGATACTCAGGAGGACAACGAAGATGATGTAGATGCTGAAGCCAGAGTGCTCTAGTCTGTACACTAAGTCCTCAACTGTTTCAATCTCCTCAGTCTTTGGAGCGTGAAGGACGATTATTGTGGAGCCCACGATTGATAAGAAACATCCCAACTTCAAGAGAACATTATCAAAATGATTTTCTAATTATTTTCAATTGTTCACTTGAGCTCACCTTATCGATAATCACAATGAATATCGTTTTTGTATATTGACATACCTTTCCCAACAAATTCAGCTTCTCGTGGAGATACCTGGGGGAGAGAACAGCTGCAATAACAATGCTGAGGACCCCCAGAGGTGTGACAATGGAGGCAGGAGCAAAGGCATAAGCAATGAAGTTAGCAGCCTCTCCAACTCCCACTGGAAAAATAAAATAATGGTGATTAATTATTCTCCTGTTATTTCGTCACTGAATTGTTTTGGCGTACTCGACAATAATCCAGCCCACCACATCCACTCTCGCAGGTAACCGTGGCCTCCAGCCCCAGCCCTCAGCCCATACCTCTGGAGATTCACCAGAGCACTTTTTTTAATTATAAAACTCACACCTGCAAGAATAATAAATTAACTATTGAGTTAAAAAAATGAAGTGGCGATGCTAAAAGAAACCGACGTTTCTAACCTATAAAGAAATTGGAGCTGATAGCGAGGACAAGTCCCAGGTAGAAGCCCATGTTCGTTGGATTGTCCATCTCCATTCTGGAGGTCCTCAAAGTTCACTCAAACATTTTCACAAATTTTTTGCAATTTAAAGCACAACGAGAAATGTCAGTCGAGGTAAACAAAGAATTTAGTCCAATGGGGGACCACACCTGCTCCCTGGGGTCTCTAGAGTAACTCAAGTCTCTAGACCCGCTGTTTTCCCAGAAATACAAATAATTGGACACACGGCAAAAATCGTGTTTACTCACGATAAAAAATTATTTCTCAACATTAATTTACCAATGACGAGATAATCCCCAACGCCATCCGCCTCACGAAATAAAAAGCAAATTGAGCCAAAAATCCTGGTGCTCTCCGGACTTTGAAACTCTCGCGGCAAACAGTCGAAAGCGACGGCAGCGCTCATCCCCACTCCCTGGCTATCCCCCCCCGAGTCCCTCATTTTCCTTTATCTCCGCCAAACTCATTCAATTTTTCAGGCTGAGAAAATTCGGAGTCACAGCCGAATCTCCAGTGAAAAGTGAGAGTCCCTACGTGGCAGTGGTTTCCTTCCTGGCACATCACACCAGTGAGACCCCATCGCTCGTTCCAAAGCAACTGAATTGAAAATAAGTGATATTCCGTGACAGATATGATATCGCTCGTTTCACGCCTAAACTCAAACAGATGTAGAGTGACTGTCCAAATTTTCTGACATATCGTGTACTCCACTTCACCTCTCAAACCAACGTTTTTACTGTATTTTTAAGTACTCAACATTAACTGAGACAAGCGCAATAAATAAATAAATCGGCACTGATAGCCCCCCGAAGAGCCACAACAAGCCATAATGAGTGAATTGAGCCAGGAAGAGGTGAGTCTTGATTTGCAATATAAAATATTGAGTGAATACCAATAGCATCTACCCAATCCCCCCAACTCAATTCTTCATCAATAAACCCACGTCCCTATCACAGACACGCACTCACCATCGACAAACCGTCAAATGCCCCTTATCAGGCGACTTTTATTATTATATAACTGATGATTATATTTTATTTATCCATCGCCATCACTGCTTTATTGTTCTTTGTCTGGTGGAGTCTTCCCCAGTCATCAAAACTCACTGGCCAAGTATTTTCATTGTCTCGTGCACGTTTCGAGGAACATACAAATGTTTCAATATTTTCTTTGTTCCCCACCACCTCCCGCCACCCCCGCAGGAGAGTCTGTTCCTTCGAAACTAGTTAAATTTAGAAATCATACGAATGCTCTTTGTTTATCATGCCTGGAAAATCCAATTGCACTTGTACAATTGCCAGTGGACAGTGAGGAAAAGTTTCAACTTTCAGCGATTAAAAAATGACAAAATTTAGGAATCAGGGAAACAATTCTAACTATTGAACAACTGTCATTATCAGGAATGAGTCTCCAATATCCAGAGATTGTGAGAAAATTAGTTTGTAATGCATTTCGGGTAATGAGAGTTAACGTTAATAATTCCGACTAATGAAAGGACTTATTGCTGAATATTAGAAACTAATTTCCGCAGCTTGAGCCCATTATCTCCACACAATCAGAAATATTCTAATCACCTGATGATCCAGCAACGAATGATGTCCCCGCAATATGTATGATCAATTAATTATGTTAATCAGATGCGGAAGCGTCGACTGGCGCGTTTAGCTGGCTTAGAAACCAGTGCTACAGCAAATACAAATGGCGGCAATTGTCTGAGTTCTCCAAGCACGCCAGGACCATCGAAAACCCCTGGCCTACCTAGCGTCTCTCCAGTTCAACAGCCAGAGCCCCAGAGTCTGAACAATGATATTCCCATGGAGACTGACGAAAGCAGTGAGAAACAGTTGAATAATTCAGGTATTGACGTGGACTCAGGAATTGAAAACATGGAAGTCGAGGAGTCCGACAGAAAAGACACAGCCTCTAGATCAAGGGTAAGACTGAATTTCACACCCCAAGTTGATCTCACTCCCCTCAACAATTCCCAACGTCTAACTCTAAGAATTCATCCCCCGAATCCCCTCGAATTGCAGACGACAAGCTCGAGCATTGAAGTCTCGCCAGACCAGATTCAGACAGTGATATCCCGAGTGCTCTGCGTCTCGTGGAAAGATTCCACCGGCGCCAGGATATTCCTCCCCCAGCTATCGTCATCCCTACCAGACTTCCACAAATCCCTGGACTCCACAGAGCTAATAAGCCAAAGTCTGATGGAGGTTCTCCAGATGTTCACGAGAGACGAAGACCCCTTGAAAGGTGTCTCCATGGAGGCAGCCTCAGACCGAGAGGACAGTCCCAACAATCAAGCAAGTCCCCTGGCAAGTCCAGTGGACCCCCTGCCATCGTATTCACTAGCCAGTTTACCGCTGCCTCCAGGTGAGAGCGGAGAAAAACTGGAGAAGTCCCCCCAGCTGAAGAGCCTCCTGTACCTCCTGGACTGCTACACTCGCGTCTCAGTGGAGGAGAGAAACCAGCCAAAGCGTTCGTCAGTCCCGCCCATATCAGACGTCCTGGCCTGCCTCAGAGCCCAGTGTGTTCAGTACTCCAGTCTCGTTCTCCAGGGGGTCCTGGACGCTCCAGGAGTCCAGCAATCCTCGGGCTCGAGCCCCCTCCTGATCCCAGTTCTCTCCCAGACATTGCCTCGTGGCTTCCTCCACGAACTCGTCGCCAGAACCCATTCCAATCCCCAGGCATTCAACAAAATTTTCACACCTCTCCTCCAAGGTCTCTACCTGTCCATGCAACAGGGAAGTCTAGTCGGTAATACCCATCGTCGGCCAGTCCAAGCCCTCGAGGAGCTCATAGACATCAGATGTGGCACCAATGGCAACATCAGACCAATCTGTCGACTGATAACTCATCAGGTCCAATTCCTCCCAGACTTTATGACAACGGCTATAGGAAGAGAACTGGCTCGCACCTCATTCTTAGGCCCCTTCCTATCCGTCTCAGTCTTCGCTGAGGATCAGCCCAAAGTTGCTGAGAAATTCTTCAGCGGAAATCCATCCAACGACAAATCAATAAATTTAACACTCCAACAGGAGTTGGAGAGTGTTCGCACATCATTTCACAAGATGTTGCACGCCATTTTGGCGACGTCAACGTGTCGCGAGGCAACTCTGGCTTATCTAGCGGCTCTCCTTCGGCATAATGAGAAGAGGGCGCAGATCCAGACGGAGGAGTTCAAGCTCGCTGGTGATGGGTTTATGCTGAATCTCCTGTCAGTCCTCCAGATGCTCTCTGTCAAGATCAAATTGGACACTGTCGATCCACTGTATCCCTTTCATCCCTCGAGCTTCGTAGAAATAAAGAACGACACTAGATTGAAACTGTCGTCTCAAGAGGTGACAGACTGGCTGACAGAGCTCGAGAAGACTCACAAGTGGACAGAGGCAAAATTTCCAACGCAGTGCTGGTTTCTAACACTTCATTGCCATCATGTTGCTCTCCTGCCTGCCCTCCAGAAGTACCAGAGAAAGTTGAGGGCGTTGAGGGACCTCCAGAAGATGTTGGACGAACTCCAGGCGACTGAGTCCCAGTGGAAGGACACTCCCTTCGCAGCTCACAACAAAGAACTCATTAAACGTTGGAAACAGCAGTTGAAGCGCCTGGGAAAGTCGAAATCCTGTGCCGATGCTGGATTGATAGATCCAGTGCTCATCAGACGTTGTCTCCACTTCTATACGTCAGTAGCTGAAGTCCTCCTGGGTCTACTCACTGAAACCAAGCCCGGGGGCCCTCTCCCCGCTCTACCACTCCCCAGAAACGTCCCCAACAGATTCACAGCCCTGCCAGAGTGGTATGTCGAGGATATCGCCGAATTCCTACTCTTCGCCCTACAATTCAGTCCTGGAATTGTGGCCAGCAATATGGACAATTCCCTCATAACCTGGCTACTGGTCGTCATCTGCACGCCCCACTGCATAAGAAATCCCTACCTCATTGCCAAAATCATCGAGGTCCTCTTTGTGATCAATCCCAGTGTTCAAGGCAGCACTGAAACACTTCACGATCAAGTGATGTCCCATCCAATCTCCAAGACTTTTCTCGCTTCCTACCTCATGAAATTCTACACAGACGTCGAGACAACAGGCTCGAGTTCGGAGTTCTACGACAAATTCTCCATTCGTTATCACATCAGTCTCATTCTGAAATCCATGTGGGACAGTCCTGTTCATCGTGCATCAATTGTCAATGAGAGCAATAATGGCAAACAATTTGTCAAGTTCATTAATATGCTCATGAATGACACGACTTTTCTGTTGGACGAGAGCCTCGAGTCGTTAAAGAGAATTCACGAGGTGCAGGAGCTTATGTCTGATACCAGTGCATGGTCTGCTCTGTCACAAGAACAACAACAGTCGAGATCGAGACAGCTGACAGCTGATGAACGCCAGGCAAGGTCTTTTCTCACTCTTGCTAAGGAGACTGTTGCCATGTTCCATTATCTCACGGTGGACATCAAAGAGCCTTTCCTGCGGCCTGAACTCGTTGGACGTCTCAGTGCCATGTTGAATTTTAATTTGAAACAGTTGTGTGGACCCAAGTGCAAGAATTTGAAGGTTAGGAAGCCACAGAAGTATGGCTGGGAGCCCAGGACTCTGCTGGGACAGCTGGTGGATATTTATCTGCATCTTGACTGTGATAATTTTGCTGCTGCTCTGGCCAGTGACGAGAGGTCTTTTGGTAAAGAGCTGTTCAATGATGCCGCTAATAGGCTTGGAAGGTCCGCCATTAAGACCACTACTGAGATCGAACGATTTATGGCGCTCGCTGAACGAGCTGCTGTCATTGCACATGACAATCGAGCAAGGGATGAGGATTATGGGGATGCACCTGAGGAGTTCAAGGATCCACTTATGGACACACTCATGGATGAACCTGTTAAACTTCCGTCCGGAATTATTATGGATAAGGCAGTTATCATCAGGCATTTACTCAATAGCTCCACCGATCCCTTCAGTCGGCAGCCACTCAGTGAGGATATGCTTACACCTGGTGAGGAATTTCAGAGTTTTTTCCTTATTTATTCGTGGGGGGTTTCCTCGACATATTGAGGATGATATTTTTAAGGCCATCACATTGTTTTTTGACACTTTGAAACAGGTTTCTTATGTCTGAAAGAATTGTGAAAGAATTTTCATACTTCGGACATTTGAACTCCAATTAAAATAAACAATACCAATAACTCAATCAATTTTTCAGCACTTGACTTGAAGGAGAGAATAGTCGCATGGAAACAGGAGAAAAAGAAGTCTGGTAACTATTAAGTGGTACTAACTCTCGTTTATAGAACGTTAACTCGAAAATGGCGTCGTTTTGTCACTGCACATCAGTCAGCGATTAAAAATTAACGAGGAAAAAAAAAGGAAACAAGACAACAAAAATCAAGGAAATTGAGATAACCATCAGTGCAATGATCTCCCAGGTGTGCAACTGTTGCGCTCAATAAATGAAAAATTTGCAGTTCTTTTTGTACAATAATGGTGGACGGACACAGACTGCAGCTAGGTAACTGCCAATCGATAATTAAAAAAAAACAACAAAAGATCAAGTAAAAAATAATAAAAACCAAAACTGTGAAGAATCGACTGTAAATACGCGCGTAATCTGCTGCCTACAACCAATTACTCATGGGCGTCAATCAATAACATTTTCATTTTTTAATCGTCCAGGTGAGACTCAAATCATTGTAACGTTTTTGTTTTCTCTCTCTCGAGCATTAGCATTTTTAATGTGAATGATGTATAAATTTCCATTGTAAATGTTATTGACATTCGTGTGAATGGGGTATCGGGTCAAATGGAGAAAGAGCGATTGAGGAAAATAGACGGAAAATCGGTGAGGAAGGAGAAAAACAAATTTATAAGAGTTTATCTGCGTCGTAGTTGAATAAACAGGCATTTTTTGACATGTGATCTTCGATGGGACATCCTAACGTTGCCATAGTCCTCTGTAATGGTCTTCTTTAATAAAAAAAAATATCAAGAATTAGCATACTCTAGCATTCCTGACTCAATCTAACACGATCGAACATTATTTTGTTCCTCTTTGAGACAAAATTTCTCTCTCTTTTTTTTCTGGCTCCGTAGACAAATAAAATGATTCCAAGAGCGTGTGTACGACTAACTGTGCTCTCATTGTAAATAATGTGAAAAGAAAATGGAATTCCGTTAATTGCTATCATCTTTTTTCTCTAACAATTCATCATCGTGTAATCTCCATATTCACTGGGATAACAACTCCACTGGCTGCATTCAGGGCTATCAGGGCAACATCTAGAGCTCATATTGACGAATCTCGTTTGTACATAAATTCGATCATCATCTCAAAGTGACTAATGTGCATTATTCAATGGATTTTCATTTCAATTGTCATTTGTTGCGAGTGGCGCGAGGTGGATAACAGAGTCGTAATAAATCGAGTATCATCTTATCGTACGTTTCAATGAATTATTAATCTTATATGATATGTAAAAGTAATGTAAACAATAAAAAAAATCATTTGAGATCTTTTGTTTCTGCTTTTCTTTTTATTTTGTTTGTTGCTTCTTTGGAATTCTTGACTGTTGTTTTCTAGAGAATTTTGTCGGGGAAAAATTGGGTAAATAAATTAGTTTTGAAGGGACAGCTGTCCCTGACCGTATTTGAACTCACCTAGTGTTCACGTGCTCTCTCTCTCTTGAACACTCGAGATCAGCCCTCTCTAGGCAGCAGTCGACATCCTGAATCCAATAAAAATAAACATGTGAAGTGGTGTCCACGACAATTGGAAGATCTGTCCACATAAACAATTAATTAGCACTCCATATTTATTTATAAAGACAATTCTTTATTCGTGTGCCTGTTGGCATCGACAAATAGGTCAGCCGTTGTGACAATCGAGCATTGTCGGTGAGTTAACCTCACTGTTTCCCCCCAAGTCATTAATTAATCCAACATAAATAATGCTGAGGCAAGCACTGAGGAGGACATTTGGCTACGACGATTTCAAGAGTGACATTCAGGCACGAGCTGTTGCTGCTATTCACAATGGAAAACAGGATGTTTATGTGTGTATGCCGACTGGTGCTGGAAAGTCATTGTGTTTTCAATTGCCAGCAGCCCTCAAGGAACATTCAGTGGCTCTCGTTATTTCTCCACTGCTGGCTCTCGTCAAAAATCAAGTGGATTTCCTGAATGCCAAGGGAATTAAAGCCCATGCATTGAACTCAAAGACCCTTGTCAAGGAGAAAAATGCCATCCTCAAGGATCTGGGGTACAAGAAGCCATCGACGAAGCTGCTATATGTCACACCTGAGATGTGTGTTCAGCAACATTTTCAGGAATTATTGAAAAAAATGCACAGGTCGAGGTTAATTTCGTATATTATTGTGGATGAGGCTCATTGTTTGAGTCAATGGGGCCACGATTTCCGGCCCAGCTATCGAAAGCTGGGCATTCTGCGAGAAGTATTGCCAGGAGTACCTCTTGTAGCATTAACAGCAACTGCCGCAAAAGAGGTAGAGCCCTTTTCCCTTGGAAATAATTCTGTGAATAATTTCCCCAGAGTTTTCTGAGGAGGGGATAAATCCTGAAGTCGTGTAATAATCGACCTGGACATCTCAACGTCTTCATGGCAGTTTTTTTCTTGATTTCAGGTAGTGGAGGACATTTTCAAAATCTTAAAAATGAATCCAATCACTTTTTCGTCTCCAGTATTCCGGGAGAATCTCTACTACGACGTCTGGTTTATCGACACCCTCCCAGATCCCCTGAACCACCTCAAGAGATTCATAGGCCAATGCCTGGGCCCTAATGATGATAAGAAAAACTGCGGGATAATTTACTGCAGGAAGAAGGAAGCGACTGAGTTCCTGGCGACCAAGTTGACCGAGGCTGGCATAGCTACCCTGGCCTACCACGGCAGTAAGTCACTGACCCCAGTAGAAAAAATAAACTCTCATCAATCGATTCACCAACCCCCCTGGTCCTCCCCGTAGGTCTCAACAGTAAGAGTCGAAGTGAGGCTCAAGATAAGTGGACATCGGGCGATGTGCCAGTGATTGCCGCAACCTGCAGCTTCGGAATGGGAGTGGACAAGGGATCGGTTAGGTTCGCATAATGTGGAATTCTGTGCCAATACCACTGACACAAATCCCAATCATTGGATTTAATCTCTTGAACGACTGGGGCTGAGGTGGAGTGGGCTTTCCCAGATGCTGGATATCTCGTGACTCAACGATGCGATTTGGCCGATTGACATCTCATTTTCAAGCTCGTAAAACGATCTTTTAAATGAAAGAAAAATCATCCAATTCGACTCTGCCAATCTCGAGATATTGCCCCAAAACCACACTCCACTTCAGCCCTTCCCCCAAATCCCCCGTCTAATCAATCTCAACAATTTTATCTCCACTTCCTAGATTCGTGGTTCATTGGACAGTGCCCCAGAGTGTGGCAGGCTACTATCAGGAGTCCGGTAGAGCTGGTCGCGACGGAAAACCTGCCTCCTGCAGGATTTACTTCAGCAGCGAGGAGTACAATGCCCTAGACTTCCTAACAAAGACCGTGGAGCCAGGGCAAACAATGGAAATCGTCAAACAGAGGAACAAGAATTTCGAGAAAATGGTGTCGTATTGTCTCGAGCCGAAGTGTCGGCACAGCATATTCTCGAAATGCTTTGGCGATAGTCCACCGGTTTGCAAAGGCCGTTGTGACGTCTGCAAAGACGTACAAGCGATAAGAGACCGAATAGCGAGTTACGAGGCGATTCGTTCCCAAAAATTCCAGAAGCATCGATCAGCCCTCGATGGAATTGTAATGCCTAAATTCGATTGTAACCCTGAGGAGATGGAGGGCGAAACCATCTCCAGAGAGAGGCTCATTGCCCTCGAGAGAAAAGAGGCTAAGGAGCTGATGGACAAACAATTCGCCTTAAGGAGAGGAAACATCTGTACTGAGGACCTGATACGAGAGCAGAATCAGTTGGATTCTAAAGTGGCTAAGGTCCGTGCAGCTGAGAGCACCGACAGGAAGGTCAAGGGACTGACTGTCAAGGCAAGGGAGCACTGCTACGAACAACTCACCGTAGCCCTTCTCAATAACTACAGACTCTTCAGGGACTTCTTGTCAGAGACAATCCCCGAATCTCATGTGGAGGAGATCGCACGAGAGCTGGAGTACATGACCCTCTGCAGGACAAAATTAGCGAATAAGTACAAGCTCGACATCTCGCAGGTGATGTCAGCTGTGAAGAAGGCCACCAGTGACAACAGAATGTACGATTATTTTCGAGAGCTGCAGGAGTCTGCGGGGCAAACAGCTGATGACATTGATGAATTGGAAAGTGAGAAGACCAGTCCTGAGGCGCAGTCTGACTTCCAGACAGCTTCAGAGTGGCTGACAAGGTCGGGTGGTGGAGAGGCTGCTCCCAAGAGGAGAATTTCGCATTCTGGCGTCACTGAGTCCAGTCCTAGTGTCAACTGTGGATTTAAAACAGCCTCGGAATTGCTGACAAGCCATTCTGGGATGAATGAGCCTAAGCAAAATGTCAGCGACACCTCCAGTGGCAGGAGGAATATTAATTGTGGATTTAAAACGACATCATCCCTACTGTCACCCAAAATCTCTCAATCTGCTTTCAAAAAAGCCTCTGAACTCATCCTCAAACCCGATACAACTAAAAATAGTCATAGAAATTTCGAGAACGAGAGGAGAATGTGCTCGGGCTTCGCAAAAGCTACGGAACTCATCGGGAAAAATGAGGAGACAAGGAGGACTGAGGCGAAAGTGAAAAAAATTACTGGGAGAAATTCAACGTCACTGGCTGAGGGTGGTAATCATCTTATTCTGAAGTATCTCGTGAAGGACAAGTCGAGTCATGAATCAAACCCACTCAGAGCCACTGGTACAAGCTCCGAACAATTGCCTCAGGCTGATCACAATAGTTGTACCAATGAATTGCCAAACAAAAAGGAGAAACGATCTTTTGGCAAGACTTTCCACTGCCCCGACGATAATCAATCACACAAGAAGTTTAAACCGAATTCAACGTCAGATGATAACGTCAAGGGGAAAAATAGAATTGCTGGGAATGATGAAGTGACAGAGAGGAAATTGGAAAAGGCTGTGAAGTTCAGCACAGCTAGGGTATTGAAGAATTATCTCATGAAATATTATCACTCGAAACCGCTGCCCGATAAGGAGAGCTTCACTAGAATTTGCAAAGCTATTCATCAGCTGATTATGGACAAAGGGATTGTAGGTGAGATATGAACAGATTGAGGGCTTGATTTTTTTTTTAGTAGAAGTTGCTCAGGGTTTTTTGTGATCGTTTCGTGGGTTTCAGATGACGGGGAGATCAAGAGATTCGCCAAGAGTTACCTGCAAAGTTTGTGAAGCCCCACGAGTGATATTATTTTTGTATTGTTACCAGTGTATTTATTTGCGAGAGCCGGAGGTTAATAAAGTGTGATAGACTTCTACAATTCCGGATTATTATCTCCTCTGGGAAATTTAGAGATCGAGGAGTCCCTCGACGAATCCTCCCCGAGGAAACATTAATTACTCTTCTTTGGGGTTTTTAAATTGACTTTTTATTTATCATTCATGTCAATTTTAGAACAAGGGCTTTCTAACGAGTGCAGAGGCTAGATCACTCGATCTTATAATATTAGTTTCCCATCTACTGATCCAAAATTAAAAGAAAACAGATGAATAAAACCGAACGTAAAGCCCCCCGGCTCCCCCAGAGCCCACGAGGCATCTCATGGATTGCGAAATCCCATGTTTACACTCCCCAGCAACAAACACAAACGGAAATGTCCATTGCGACTGCGGTACGTAAAAATACATTGCTGACACCAATTGTAAAGGAGGATTAGAAAAGACATAAAACAAGAAAAAAAGGGGGGCGACGGGGCAGACACTTGTCTGCAGAAGCGGCCGTGATCGTGTAAATTTCGACCTCCGTATGAAATTAGAAACAAACAGGGGACACTTTATTTCGAGGTCACAACCGGAAATAATTGGCAAAATATTGGCCAAGACTTTTGTCGGATGTATTAGAGTGAAGTTATTCAGATATTTCGGATAAGGGATTTTCGCATCGATGGAACTACTCTGACTCTGGCTCAGTCGTTGATACACCTCAGGCTCTTCCGGCTGTGATGAGTATAGGTCCAATGCCCACTCAACACCGGTCTCTAGAGATTTTGGGATCTAAACTTAGATCACTACCGAATTGCCCGACAGTCGGTGCACATCGAGCTCATTTCTCAGTGGTCCTACTCATTAAATCATCAACTCCCGCTTTTATTTGCTCACGCCATACGATTTGTCCCCTTGTTTATCTGACTCTCTAGTTCACTGATTTTTCCCCCAGTTTTTTTACTCGACGAGGAAGTGGAATCTTCGACGAGTTGTCTCGCAACAAGTGGCTCTGTGGACCCCTCGAGATGGCATACAGTTGGGATAATCGTGTTAGTTTCATTGTCAAATTCCTATATGGTCAGTACTCGTTGCATTCCATTTTTATACTCGAACATTATTTCCGAATGCTATTGTTTGCTGAATCATGTGCGACAATTATTCGGAGAAATGCCTGACGATTTGGGAAAATTGTTTACTATTCTCCTGATTTTCTGGGGATTTTTTGGACTAGTCTATTTTTAAAGTCCAGGATTTTTCATTGAGATTGGAGGGTAAATAAACAGAAATCGATTTTCTCTAGGCAATTCTCCGGGAAAATTGATCGACTGCAATTTTCAAAATCATACAATAGTTAGAAGCAAAATAAAATAAGATAATACGTAATTATCACACCATATGTTGTAATTAGATATTGATAATAATGGAGTTCTCGATCAGCATGACTTCGAGTGTATGGCCCTGAAGATGACGCTCATCGAGGGAAAGGGCGACTTCAATTACAATCGGTATCAGGAGAATCTTCACATAATGCTCTCCCTCTGGGAAGAAATAGCCGAGCTCGCGGACTTCAACAAGGTATACCAATGTGTGCATCGATTACTGTTGCTTGTGGTATTGTTACATATTTTTATTGAAGGACGGAGTTGTCACTGTAGAGGAGTTTAAAGAGGCCGTGCAGAAGAGCTGCGTCGGTCGGTCGTACCGTGATTTTCCACAGGCTATGAAAATGTTTATTGACAGTCATTTCAAATTGGTGGACATTAATGGTGAGTCTGCGCTAAAGTCACAAAATTCGGAGACTATTTAACAGACATTCGACAGTCTCAACAGCTGATTTAATTAACTCAATGATCTCTTTCTTTCCACAAAAAAAATACAAATTAAATATTTTTATATCAGAGGTTCAACAATTGTTGTCTCAACTGCGGATATAATTAATTAACTAATGTATCCATTTCCACAACAAAATTGAAATTAATTTTCTCGACAATTACAAAAAACAGATATTACTGCAAATATTTGCAGTCAAATCATTCCAGTAAAACTGGCATCGCAGAATTGTCCACTCAGCACTCGCAGTCGCGATTCTCCAGAGTAACGATTTCCCTGAATTTCTGCTTAAAATTCTCCTCAAAAATAATAAAAATTGCAGACGATGGTGTAATAGCAGCCGACGAATTCCGATACAACTGCGTAAGTCGAATGCCAGTGGACAGTGTCGACGTTCTCGACGAGGCGTATCAAAATCTGCTGACGGACGACGACAGGAAGCGCGGAGGCTTAACGTTATCACGTTACCAAGAGCTCTACGCCCAATTCCTGGGTAATCCAGACGAAAATTGTCCCGCGGTCCACCTATTCGGCCCCTTACGGGAGTCCTGTTAATCCCTCACCCTCTCCCCCCCACAAAAAACCATCACAATTGACAACTCCATATCCATATGTACAAAAGACGATTAATTAATTCGATAGACAGATAATTAGAACGTAAATTAAGTACATGAATTAAATAGGATCCAGTAAGCATTATTAATCTTGTCATTTCAAATTATTCCCACAATTTGTTATTTTCGCAATGAATAAATAAATAAATATTCATGTCACCGCACTTTGATATGCCTTTTTATTAATTTCTCACATCACTATATACAAGATTACAATTCTTGGCGTATAGTTACCCAGACTCTCGCCCCCGCATCATTAAATGTCTTCAATTTTCAACTGAAGAATTAAAGATGAAATCACACTCTTGCAATTGTATTACGTAAACAGCCAAAATCAACAATAACCGGACAATATCGTTATCAGTGACGACAATACAATAATTAAATTACAATTCTACGCCACAAATACCCTTAATTTCCCCCCCCCCCCCCCCCCCCCCCCCCCCCAACCCCCCACC